>QEQW01000020.1:0-110210 GCA_004016085.1 Claviceps quebecensis
GCACCAAGGAGGTCACCATTACCGTTGGGGTGACAGCGCCAAGTACACCTAGTACGCCGAGTACTCCAAGTACTCCAAGTATTCCAGGTACACCTTCTCCAACCAACCGTCCTCCAGTGGCGTCGGGCGACAAGGTGACAACAGAAAAAGGGACATCCGTCACGGGTACCGTTAAAGGAACAGACCCGGATAATGATTCTTTAACGTATTCCAAAGGCAAGGATCCGGAGCATGGGAAAGTTACGGTGAATCCGGACGGAACCTGGTCCTATACGCCAGACCCAAGCTTTGTCGGTGAGGATAGCTTCACCGTCATCGTTGATGACGGCAAAGGCGGAAAAACAGAGGTTCCGATTACAGTTGATGTGAAGTGGCCAAGTACTCCGCCGGTCATTTCGGATTCCGGAAACGGAACGATCCCTTCGAATCCTGGAAATGGAACACCACCTACGGATTCCGGGACTGATTCAACGGAAACGGGAGGAGATCAAATATCTCCAGCATCCCCAGGCGGAGAATCCTCTCCGGTAGAAAATCAGAATCATGATCTACCATCTAATACAGTAGAGCCAGATCAAACAGGCATCCAACTGGGCAACAAGCTGCCGAATACAGCCACTAACCTGTATAACTTAGGGTTCCTTGGCATCATCTTGCTGGTAGCAGGCTTGATTGTACGCCGCAAAAATAAAGCATAATTTCTTGATGGTATCAGAAGAAAACACTTTTCATGTCGAAAAGTGTTTTCTTCACTATTAAAAAAGAAGGGACGCGATGTTAATGCGAAGGAAAGCTGGAACAATCATGATGGTCCTTGGCATGATCATCGTATCCATTGCCATTTTCCAATATACTGACCACCAAATGAAGTTAAAACATGCTTTGGCTCAAGCAGAGGCCCTAACCGAGGCCAAGTCCAAGGAGGCTCCTGCTCCAATCAAGCCCTTGAATACCACAGGCTCTCCTTCCAAGAGCTTGATCAATCGACAGCAATTCAATCCGAAAGTGAACGACGTCATCGGATTGCTCGAAATACCAAAGATCGACGCCAAACTGCCTATCATTGAAGGCACCGACGAAGAAATGCTGGACAAAGGTGTCGGTCACTATAGCCCCAGCGTGTTTCCATCGGATGGCGAACAAATATTGCTGTCGGGCCACCGTGATACGGTATTCCGAAAATTTGCCGATCTCGAGAATTGGAGACCGCTTCATCGTTAACATGCCGTATGGAACATTCGAATATGAAATGAAGAGCTCCAAAATTGTAGATAAAGACGATACGTCGGTCATTCGTTCCATGGGAAAAGAAGTTCTTGTCCTATCTACCTGCTACCCTTTTCATTATGTGGGGCCTGCACCCAACCGATACGTTATTTACGCCTATCCGGTAACAAAAGATAGGGAGACATAAGTCAATGGTTACTCATAAGTGGTGAAGACTGCCGCCAATCATCCGTTCAAAAGGAAGGCCCCTTGAAATAAGGATTTCCGAGCGGGTGTTTTTGCCTTGAAACACATGAATCGCAGCCCCGAGGAGTGCTTCACTCGCATTCACCTCCCTATAGCTTTATTTATTCAGAACGTATTCAGAGGCATATGATCTAATAGATATATCGGGTCTACACGGAGGAATGTACATATTTTATCAGTCAAAAGTGAGTTATTGGTGGTGAAGGAATGTTATCGAAAATACAGCAAGAAGCATTAAAACAAGCCTGGAAGCATGGAGGCAAGCTCGTTCGTTGGAATGACGGAGGCTTTTGGACGTATGAGGGCGTCCTGCCGAAGGAAAACGACTCGCCAAGATGGCCTGACGTCGAATGGTGCTGTACGACAAATACGATTTTTGCGCTGGTCCGCCGCGGGTACATGGCCATGGATGATTGGCATACGTGTTCGGTCGTACAAGAAGAAACGCATGAGCAACCGGGTAAACATGGAGCGTTAGAATAGTTTCAGAATACATAAGTACACCGCATCAGAGAATACACGGGTCTGTTAGGGGAGAGAAAGCCGCTTGAAGGTAATTATCGTCGATGATGAGAATCTGGCATTATTAAAAATGGAAAAACTGCTTCGGACACAGACCGCTGTTCATGTTCCATGGAATGTGATCGGATCCTATATGAATCCGCACGATGCACTGGCGGCATGCCGGATTGAGGTACCCGATGTGGCCTTTTTGGATATCGAATTGCCGGAGATGTCCGGCATGGAGCTGGCTGAGCAGCTGCTCGCGATTCATCCGCAGATGCACATCGTTTTTGTGACTGCCTTTCAACAATTTGCAGTTCACGCATTTCAGGTGAATGCCCTCGATTATTTATTGAAGCCCGTTCAACCCGCGAGATTGGCTGTCACGTTGAAACGAATCGCACAGTGCTTGAGCCTGAAGGCTGCGGGTTCCGGAACGATCTTGGTCCCGCTGGAACAAAGCTAGATTGGCAGGCCATACCAAATGCGCCAGGGAATGAAACGCTGAATACCATGAACAAAAACACAAAGCAGCCTGCTGAGCAGGCTGCTTTGTGTTTTATTCTATACTTTGTGGGGGCTCGAATTCCCGATGATGGTCCCCGGAGCCCTGGCTCGGAATCACGAAGGACATCACCGTTCCCTGCCCTAACTGGCTCTCGATCTGAAGTCCTCGGCCGTACCGCTGCAGAAGCCTCCGGTTCGTATTCTTCAGTCCAATGCCACCGGAAGACGGTTCGCTTCGGGAATGCGGTTGAAGCAGATTCTGTACTTCCTCTGGAGTCATGCCCTTTCCGTTATCTCTGACTTCAAATCGCGTGCCATCCTCTTCCCGGCGGATGATAATCTGCACGGTTCCGCCTTGAATCCGGCTCAGCAGCCCATGCTTAACTGCATTCTCGACCAGCGGCTGCACCGTAAGCGGCGGTATAAACAGCGATAATTGCGGATCGATATCCCAAATAACCGCCAGCCGCGGCCCGAAACGCGCCTTCTCGATGTATAAATATGCCCGGACAAGCTCGAGTTCATGGGAGAGCGGCACCGCTTCCTCCGAGTTAATAAAATCGATGCTGATCCGCAGATAGGAAGTAAAGGCATCAGCCAGCTCCCGCATTTGATCCAGGTCGATATCGCTTAAAGCCATAATCGAATTGATTGTATTAAACAGAAAATGAGGCTGAATCTGTGCCTGCAAATATGCCGCTTCAAGCCGGAGGCGCTCTTTCGCCGATTTTTTAAGCGTCGCCAGGGAACGTACCCGGTATTTCAGCTCAAGCGCATCCACCGGTTTCGCCACATAATCGTTGGCGCCGGCCATAAATCCGGCATAAATATCCTCCGGCCGGCTTCTTGCGGTCAGCAGCAGAATCGGCAGCTCGAAGCTGTCGAACCGTTCCCGGACGATCCGCGTCAGCTCATAACCCGACGTATGCGGCATCATGACATCGGAAATGATCAGATCCCAGGTCGAAGACGAGAGCTGCTGCAGCGCTTCCTTCGCCGATAAAGCGGTTTGAATCTCATACGGCTCCTCCGCGAAAATGCCTGCAAGCACCCTCAGGTTTACCGGATCGTCCTCGACGACTAAAATTTTGATTCCAGCGGATACCGATTCGTCCAGCAATCCACCGGCATGGCCAGGATAAACCGTCTCCATGGAGACTGCCGCTTCTGTGATGTGCAGGGGATCCAATGGGGCAGCCTCCAACCCCGGCTCGGTATAGCCTCCTTCGGAATTCTCATTCTCTAGATCCGCCTGCAGCCAACCTTCAGCCTTAGGAAGAGTGAAGCTGAATACCGCTCCTTGTCCAGGGGCCGATTCGGCAGTCAACCTCCCCCCGTGCAGCTCAACCAGCTGCTTGCAAATGCTGAGGCCAAGCCCGATCCCCCCATGATCGTCTTCATCCTCAGCCTGCTCGTACGGGAGAAAAATCCGTTCCAATGCGCCCTGTTCCAGCCCTCGGCCCGAATCGGCCACATGAATGACAACCGCCTCTTCCTTGGCCTCGGCCGAAATTTCGATAACGCCTTCATCGGTAAATTTGATCGCGTTGTGCAGCAGGTTGAACACAATTTGGGTCAGCCTTTGTTCATCCGCATCAACCGGAGGAAGCTTGTCCGGTATCGACAGGACCACTTGAACGGGTTTCCCTTCCGTCATATGAGCCAGCATACTGACCACGCCGGATACGACCGATTCAACCTGCAGGGCTTCCCGGCGCAGCACAATCCGCTGATCCTTCAGCATAACAGCGTCAAGGAGATCATTCAGCAGCTGTGACATCCGGCGGCTGATAGTGACGAGCAGCTCCATATTTTGCTGGCTTGCTTCCGACATGGAGCGTCCCTCGCGGGAAAGGACCGATTGCGCAATGTTGATGATCCCGTGCAGCGGCGTCCGCAGCTCATGGGAAGTGTTCGCCAAAAATTGATCCTTCCGTTCGTCCGCCCGGCGAAGCTCGGCGTTCAACCTGGCATTTTCTGCCGCATTCCGGAAATATCGCTTAAACCAGTACACTGAGAAGCCGACGACCCCAGCCACGATATCGACCGGATAATAAATCGGAGTGAAATTCCAGTCGAAATTGACAAATCCCCATACGATATTGGATATGACGCTTGTTGCCGCCAGCAGAATGATAAAGGCATCCTTCCGCTTTTGATACACCATCTTGCCGATGAGCGCAAAGAACCAGAAGCTCGGAATCAGATAAAACAAGCCGAAGACATGATGGGTCCTTGTGATGTGAACCAGATCAGCAGGGGCTGCAAGTATAAAGATCCAATACAGCGCAGAGGCGACCAAATACGTAAGGAATACCGGCCCGCGCCGGACTTGCCCGGTAAAGCCCCTGCCCATCAGCAGCATGCAGAACGGAACGCCCAAATACGACAAAATCCGAATTTTCAGCATCCAGGTATAATTCAAAGGAAACCAGCTCAGCAGCACATACTCGTGATCCGAGACCACCGTCAAACCCGCGAAAATGAGCAGGAACACAAAAGCAAGCAGCAGCTTCTCCCGCGGGTTGATCAAGAACATAATACCGGCGTACAGCGCATGAAGAAGCAGGATCGTAAACACGACCACCTGAAAAACAATCGAATACCACCACTCAAAATCAATCGCCGCCTGCGTTCCGAACCGCATGGACTCGATGATGCCCCCACTCGTGGGATCATGATAATTCGCCGATTGTACAAAAATATCAATCACGTTCTGCTCGTTCGGAGCAGCGAACTCGGCGAAAGACTGGATGACCGGAATATACTCTTTAGCACTCACCGCCGGTTTGCCGGCCTCGCCGACGATGTTCCCGTTGACGATCACAACAGATGAAGCTTTAATTTCTTTAATCCATAATTTATAACGCTCGTCCGGCTGCTCATCGACAAGAATCCGGAGCCTGTAGGTCCCGTACCCGAACGACGAACCGCCTTTGTCCTGCCAAGCCGGGCTCCAATCTCCGGGAACGTTGATCATACGCCTATCCTGATCAGCTTCGTCTGCCTGGCGGCTGTCCGAGATCAACCGATCCGGATAAAACTCCCAATCCCCGTCCAACAAGATGGAATGCTTGTCTTCCATAGGATGCCCGCGCAGATCAAGAGTGCCCTGCACAACCTTGGGCTGCTCATCCGTACCAAACGTATCCCACCAGAACCATCTTGCCCCCAGCATGAGGGCTAAATATGTAATGAATATGATGATTTTTTTAACCAAATTCTCCTGAGCCTCGCTTCACTTGAAGTCATCCATATTCATAGTAACGGAAACCGCCGCTTCCCGCTATTGCAATCTTGGAGCGCCGGGAAAATGAGACTGGAAAGTAAGGGGCATCAGCAACAAAAAAGACGGCTTCCATTAACAGAAGCCGTCTTATATTAACCTCCTATATCTTCAATCCAAACGATACAGCAGCCAAAACTGCGCGGTTCCGCCGGGAATGTCCTGCCACGTTCCGACATCCGTACCGCTGTTAATGCTTGCCCCGTTTACGTCAAGCGCTTTTCCCGTCTGCACATTAAACCATTTGCAGTAACCGTTGCCGGTATCCACAAGTTTCCATTTTTGCGTATCCAAGCCTTTATATTCCGTTAATCCTGCTCTCCCCCAAGCGGCCGCAGTATCGATCACGGTCAAGGCTTTGCCGGAATCCGGATTCATGAATGTATAGGTTCCGTCCTCATTTAGAGTAACCTTCCAGCGCTGCGCCGCCCCTCCGTCGGAATCGTCCTTCATTTGAGTCCAAGTCTCGCCCGCTGCATTTGGGTCGGCCACACTGAGAGCTTTGCCGCCATTTGGGTTAATCAGTTTATACTCGGCCCCAGGCTTAATCGAGAATGTGTTGCTGCCAGCAAGTTCAATGTAGTCGATGTCAATGGCATGTTTGCTTTTCGCAAATTCGATAACGTTGTCGTAGCCTTTCTTCAACTCGACCTGGATCGAAGCCGTTGCATACTGCTTGCTCCCCGTGTGAGGCAATGCCACCGCTACCGCCGGTTTACCGTTCACCGATACCCATTCCGAGGCATCGGGACCTGCGGTGTTCGAATACCTAATGTTTAAGGTATAGCTCCCTTCTTCGGGCACAATGACATCCTTGATCGATAAGGCGCTGTTCGTGTTATTGAGCCGCACGACTTTTCTGCCGGATGCGCCTTCCTCATCCTTTATTAATGCTTTGGCCGGTGTTCCATGCTCCGCTTCAATCCGATAATCGCCGGACGGGACCGCAAGCGGGCCGTTGGTCGGAACTCCGAAATTCGGGGAACCGTCGTTATTCCAGGTAAAAGGCTGTACCCTGGTCGGCCGGGCGCCGCAGCCTTGGCCGGGTCCGCTGTTGCCGTGGTACACGATCAAATCTTGCGTCCCGTCCTTGGAAGAGACGAAGGAGTTGTGTCCCGGAGCGTAGACGCCATTGGCCGCAGACTTGGCGAAAACCGGCTGCTCGCTCTTCGTCCACGACGCGGGATTCAGCAAGTCGCTTGCAGCATCCGCGCTCAGGATACCCAGCGAGTAGTCATCTTCCCAGCAAGCGCTTGCGGAAAAGACGAGATATATTTTTCCCTGATTTTTCAAGATGACAGCGCCTTCATTAACAGGCATGCCTTTCATCTCCCAGTCGTATTCGGGCTTGGTCAGAATACTGCTGTCTCCGTCCAGCGTCCACGGATTCGACATAGGTGCGATGGCGATCGCGCTGCCGTGGCTGCCCGACCAATCCCCATATGCCGCATACAAAAAGTACAGCCGGCCATTATGGTCGAATACGGTGCCGTCTAGTCCCGCATATTGTGTATTCAGCTTGCCTTTGTCCGTCCAGCTGCCCTGTAAAGGATCCGGAGAATCGTTCTCCAGGACGTATACGCCCCGGCAGTCATCGCCGCAGCCGGTATTCGCCGTATAGTAGATATACCATTTGCCGTCGATATTGTGGATCTCAGGCGCCCAAATATCCTTCAAGCCGGAAGGGGGCGTCCATACCGTCTTTCGTTCTCCCAGATCGATCGCGGTCAGTGATCTGGATTTCCAAATGTCCAGCCTGTTGCCTAACGTGCGTGTAAAGTAATAGTACCCATCCGAATGCAGCATCACGTACGGATCCGCTCCCGCCGTATTGATCGGGTTTGAATAGTTCATCGTTGATGCAGCTGACGTGGGGTAAGCCCACAGAGAAGTCCATGTCAGCATAAAGAGAAGAATGAGCGATGTGCATTTAAAACCGATTCTTCTGACAGCATACATTGTTCTGGCACCTCCGGTATGTATAGTGGTTTTGTTGATCGCGATCACGCAAAAACCATTATAGGCCAGGAAAGGCATGTAAAGTTCCGGAAAGCGGCATATTTCTGCCGGACAAATAAACATAAGATGAACCGGATTCGACGGTCGAAAGCAAGAAAAACGTGCATCGACGTACATTTCTAGAAGACAGACCGCTCGCAGCTGCCCTAAAAACCAAAGGCCGGCTCAGAAATGAGCCGGCCACCGATATGGGTCCTTTTCAACGTTAACGTTCGGATTAAATTTAGCCTATGATTACGTGCAGATTCATAATTCTATTTGGCCGGCTTGATGTCAAAAAAGTCGATCTCTCCGTAGCCTGCGCCCTTGGTGAAACGGATGGTGTTGCTACCCTTTTGAAGCTGAACGCGCGCCGTGGACAATCCCCAGTTTTCCCAGCCTTTATTCGTGATGTAAAAGGGGCTCGGCACGCCCGAATTGACAGCCAGCTGAAGATGGGACCAGTCCCCTCCGGCCGTTCCGTTTGCGGTTCTCGCCATCAATATATATTCGCCAGCCTTCGGTACCTTCACGGCATATTCCACGTAGCTGTCCGGGGTATCGATATGTCCGGCCTTCATGCCGCCCGACCCGTTCGGACTTTGCGAAGCGTACGCTGCTCCGCCGAACGTCCCTTTTTCCCCTTCGACGCGGATATGCGGCGTTTCACCGGAAGGCAGCGGAATCGGGACATTGGGATCGGCCGGTACGCCCAGATTGGGCGTATGGTCGGCATTCCACGTGAATTTCTGCATGCGGATCTCCCGGTTCCAACCAGCACCGTCGAATTTGGCCGTATGGTACACGATCCAGTCCTCGGTTCCGTCGGGCGATTGGGTAAACGAATGATGCCCAGGGCCGTAAAGCCCGTTTCCGGACGCGAAGATCGGCTGACTGCGTTTCGTCCAAGAGGCCGGATCCAGCAAATCGCTGGTAACGCTGGCTGTGATGAGCCCGAGGCAGTAATCGTTCGTCCAGCTTCCGCTCGCCGAGTACACCAGGCTGATGACACCGTCCCGCACAACAACCTGCGGGCCCTCGTTGACATAAGGCGAGTGGTTGGTCTCCCACGGATAGGTCGGCCTGGAAATTTCAACGCGGCTCGAGTCGATCGTCCAAGGATTACTCATATGGGCGATGTACAGGTTCTGACTCACGTTGACATCCCCCTCCCAGCCCGACCAAATAAAGTAGAGCTGTTCGCCTGACTGCAGCACGGTGCCGTCAATGGCCCATTTATTCGTCTTGTCGGTGATCTGCCCCTTGTCCTGCCAGGTTCCCTGCGTCGGGTCCGCCGACGTATTTTCCATCACGTACATGCGGTGATTCGCGTTGTCGCCATCATCCTTGGCGTAGTAGATGTACCAGGCCCCGTCAATATAATGAAGCTCGGGAGCCCAAATATTGCAGCAGCCCGTTTCGACGACTCGGGTCGGGGCCGCGTCGATCGTCGTCAGCTCGGCCGATTTCCAGATCGTTACGTTGCCGCCCGTCGTTTTCGTGAAATAGTAATAACCGTCCGTATGTTTGTAAACCCAGGGGTCCGCTCCATCCTGCATGATGACGTTATAAACATTGTTCCGGCTGGAAGCCGCGTCCGTGACCTGCCCCATGGGGACGAGCAGCAGCATGCATAACGCAAGCAGCAGCGGATTACGCACTATAGCCTTCATGTACAGGCATCCTCCTCTTCTGGAATATAAACTCGTACCGTAACCTTCACCCAAACCTTAATCTTCAATGGCCGCTTTGCGGGAATTGATGCGGCGAATCACTTCCGGATCAAACTTCTGGCGTCTGTCGTAGGTGTACAGCCCGTTTACTTCCTGTTCCACGTCATACAGCTGGGTATAACAAAATCCGAACATCATCGGGTGCTCCAGCAGAGCGCTCGTCAGCCCCTCGTACCGCTGGAGAAACGCCTCCTCGGATGTCGGCCGGTCGCCGTAGCCCCAAGCCTTGTCGTCCTTCTGGTCGGGGTTCCACCAGATACCGCCGTACTCGCTGATAAAATAAGGCTGCCCGCCGTACGTCTGCCGGTTCGGAAACGTGTTATACACCTCGCCGCCCGTTTTCATCGGTTCGTATCTGGCCCGGAACGTCTCCGGATTTTGATCGTAATCGTGCAGGTCGAAAATATCCGTCACGACGTGGAAGTTACCGCTCGTATCGATTACCGGGCGCGTCGGATCCAGCCGTTTCGTCGTCTCGTACACGATGCGCAGCACTTCGTTATCCTGCTTGGCGCCGTCCCGGTCCCACGTCTCATTGAACGGGCACCAGCCGATGATCGCCGGATGATTGTAATCCCGCTCCACACCTTCCAGCCATTCTGGCAAAAACCGCGACAAGCTTGCGGGAGTGGTAATATCCAGCCCCCAGTTGGCATGCTCTCCCCAGACGAGGTACCCCAGCCGGTCGGCCCAATACAAGAAGCGCGGTTCGAACATTTTCTCATGTAGTCTGGCGCCGTTGAATCCGAGCCCCAGCGAAATCTCAATATCCTTCCGCAGATCCTCGTCCGTAGGTGCGGTATAGATGCCGTCCGGATAAAAGCCTTGATCCAGCACGAGCCGCTGGAACACCGACTTTTCGTTGATCCGGAACGCCAGGCCGTCCAGCCGCACCGTCCGCAGGCCGAAATACGAATCAACCGCATCGGCATCGGCGTCCGTCAGATCCGGCCGTTCGAGCGACAGCTTCAGGTCATACAGCCGGCCGTGGCCCGCCTCCCACAAATGGACTTCCGATACAGGCACGGTCACCTTGACGCATGGCCCTTGCACCACAGCCGTGGCCTCGCCGACTTCCTTTCCTTCATAGAAGGCGGACGCCTTCAGCTGCGCTCCGGCAGCGTTTCCACTGACCTTTACTTCCAAATGCACGCATGCATTCGCCGGATCGGCCACCGCTTTCATGTCCGCTAGATACGTTTCAGGGACCTGCTCCAGCCATACGGTCTGCCAAATGCCCGTCGTGCGCGTGTAGTCGCAGCCATGCGAGTTGAAGCGTTCACTTTGCTTGCCGCGCGGCTGGTTTCCCGAACGAACGTCATCCTCCGCATAGACGGTCACCACGTTGGTCCCTTCCTTAACATGCGGGGTAATATCGAAGCTGAACGAGGAATACCCGCCGCGATGCGTGCCGACGGATGTTCCGTTCACCCACACCTCGGTTTCGTAGTCGACCGCGCCGAAATGAAGCAGAATTCTGCCGCTGTTCCAATCCTTCGGCAAGGTGAAATCCCGCTTATACCACACGGCGGCCATGAAGTCCTTATATTCCACGCCGGACAGCTTGCTTTCCGGACAAAACGGAACGGTGATCGTTCCTTCGAGCGCATGCTCGGGCTGGTGGTAGCCGCGCTCCTTCCCGCTCTTGCCATGATCGATTTCGAACTGCCAAGGGCCGTTCAAATTCAGCCAGCGGTCCCGCACCCATTGCGGACGCGGGTATTCGGGACGGGGGATGCTGAGGTTCGATTCCATAGAATAGCTCCTTTTCGGGTTGATTTTTAGTTAACTAATTAATTAATGATTAATCCTAAAATTCTCACATAGATAGTAAAATACCTGTGATATTTAGTCAATGATTTTCTTGTTTAGTTAACCTTTTGGTTATACAATGGATAGACAACACCTATCAGACCGAATCGGAGGCATCTATGGAAATCAAGGTAAGCCAGGAAAATTTACCGTTATTCGTTGCGCTGGCGTCGGATACGCGCATTCGGATGGTCGAAATGCTCAGCAAAGAAAACCTCAATATTAGGGAAATGGCGCAAAGGCTGAATCTCTCCTCCGCCATCGTGACCAAGCATGTTCAGCAGCTGGAAGAAGCGGGCATTCTCCGTTCAGAGGTGACCGCCGGCAAGCGCGGCATGCAAAAGCAGTGCTCGCTTCGTCTGGAGCAGGCATCGCTGGTGTTCAAAACGGGCGATGTCCTGCCGTCCGAGCCGCATCAAGACGGCTATGACGTCGACATTCCCGTCGGGCAGTACTCCAGCTGCCAAGTCAAACCCACCTGCGGACTGGCTTCCGAGGCCAAGCTGATCGGCATGCGCGACGACCCGCGGTATTTCGCCGAGCCGGAGCATGTCAAAGCCCAGCATATTTGGTTCACCGCCGGCTATGTCGAATACCGCATTCCGAACTACATCTCCGGCAAAAACAGCATCAGCGAGCTTCGCATCTCCTTGGAGATCGGCTCGGAGGCACCCGGCTACGCCGAAGATTGGCCGTCGGACATTACGTTTCTGCTCAATGACGTTCCCGTGTGCGTCTGGACCTCTCCGGGCGACTTCGGCAGCGTACGCGGAAAGCTGAACCCTTCGTGGTGGGATCCCGGAAGCTCCCAGCACGGCCTGCTGAAAACGCTGCTGGTGACCTCTTCCGGCACGTATATGGACGGCGTACGGATGTCGGATGTATCGATACAGGATATTCCGATTCTGCCCAGAGAAGAAATCCGATTCCGGATTCTGTCGCCGGAGGATGCACGGAACGCCGGCGGCGTCAGCTTGTTCGGCAGGCACTTCGGCAATTACGGGCAGGACATTCAAGTCCGAATCCGCTATTAAGCCAAAGGCTCAGGCCAAACGGTTATGTTTGCAAGAACATGCCGCTTAGTCTGAGCCTTTTTTGATACTTTTTTCATATACTTAGTCTTCCTTCGCTTATTCCTCTCCGGAAGGCACAGGTAGATCATGCGTATCGCTCCAGGGAACGCCGAAATCAGGCGTACCGTCCGGATTCCAGCCGAACTTCTGTATGCGCGTCGAGCGGAGGCTCGTATCGGAGCCGGGCGAAGGAAGGGCATGATAGACGATCCAGTCCTCCTGATCATCCGGAGACTTCGTAAAGCTGTTGTGGCCTGTTGCATATACTCCGTTTTCTGCACTTTTGCGAAATACAGGCTGCATCGATTTTTGCCATGAAGAAGGATCCAGCGGATCGGCATCTTCATTCATCGTGAGCATACCTAAGGCATAATCCTCAGACCACGTGGTGCTTGCCGAATAAACCAGAAAAATCCGGCCGTTGCGATGCAGCGTGACGGGACCTTCATTAATCGCCATTCCGCCTTGCTTTTCCCACGGGAGTGTCGGGGCGGTGAGCAAGTGATGTTCCCCTGTCAATGTCCAAGGATTGGCCATTTGGGCAATATAAATCGCGGATCCATAATCGGGAAAGTTTCCGTAGCCGGCATACAGAAAATAGAGCTCGTTCCGCAAGGACATCACGGTGCCGTCCAATCCCGGTACAGGCGTCTCCAATGCCCCTTTCCAGCTCCATTCGCCTTCCAGCGGATCGTCATTTTCGTTCTCCAGTACGCATATCCGGCGGGATTCATCGCCTCCCCCATCGTTCGCTGTATAGTAGATGTACCATGTTCGATCCAAATAATGTATTTCCGGCGCCCACAGATTGCAGCTGTAGGGACCTCCCGGTTCGGGCGTCCAGATGGTCTTCTTGCGCCCCCAGACCAATCCGGTCAAGCTGGAAGATTGGGTAAGCTCCAAGCAGCCTGACCTTGTTGCCATAAAGTAGTAGCTGCCATCCGTGTGCTTAAGCACCCAGGGATCGGCAGCGTTGGCTACGATGGGATTGCAAAACGTCTTCGTTTTGGTGGACATCTTCTCACTCCTTTTCCCTGAACAAAGCAGTCATCCCTCCAATTATCCCGTGCGATCCTATCGTAAACAATGTTGAAAGCGATTTACTTTTTGCGCATAAAAAGGAATGACCGAATCGTTTTCGACCGACGAAAAAGAGAACCGTCCTGCCGAACGGTCCTCATCATCATTCAATTCATGGATTCTGTTTGCGCCATTCCAGTGGAGTGACTCCAGTCGATTGGATAAAGAACTCATAGAACCGGCTGGATGAGGTAAAACCGACCTCCGAGGCAATCGAATCGATCGCTTTGCTCGTTTGCTGTAACAGCCGTTTGGCCTCCATCAAACGAAGGCTGATGATATATTGCTTGGGCGAGACGCCGATCGATTCCGTAAATTTCTTGCGAAGGTTGCTTTCGGACAGAAAATGACGCGCTGCCAGTTCGTTAACGGTAATGCGGGTATGATAACTGCTATGAATTTCTTTTAACACTTCTTCTATGACCCCATGACGGGTATCTGCTCCAGGCACCGCCGATTCTCTGTTACGCTGGAATACCAGCAGTGCTGTCTCAAAGGCGATCCTCATCATGTTGTAGGAGTCGATCGTTTTCCTTTCGGAATTCCATTCTTTCTCCAACTGAAACAAACTGATTTCCACCCAGCGCGTATCGTCAGCGTCGAGATGGCTGCTCCAGATCCGCTGCGATTCACGCTCCGCTTCATGAAAGAGATATTGGCAGTGGACCGGAAGCTGATCATGGAAAAAATGAACGGAAACGCCCTTCCACGGTTTCGTGCAGACGAAGCCATGATGAAGCCCGGACGGGATCAGGATCAGGTCGCCGGCAGCCACCTTGATATTTTGTTCGGAAGAGCTGTAGTATCCATCCCCTTCCAAAATAAGCGTTAACTCATCATATTCATGGGAATGCGACATAAAGAGGCCCTCACCTTGACTTGCCTGAAAGGTGTGAGGTTTAAAGCGCTCCATACTGACTACAAAACTCTTAACACGGTTTCCCAAGGTTAGCATCCTCTTTCCCTTGACGCTTCTTTCTCCTTTTCATTCTATGAAGTCCGTTTCGCCCCGTCAATGATTCCGCTAAGCTGATGGTCTGTCCAGACCGGGAACTGGTGAGCGCCGTGAGCCGCCCTTTCAATCCATCGACGCAATGAGCCAAGCCCCGCTCGCTTTGTCCTTCAATAAAGAATAGGTCATGACGCCTTGCTCTATCTCTTTAGGGTTTATATTTCGATAAAACGTAACGACCACTTGAATACGTTTCGAGTCCTCCTCATAAGAAATTTCATTAACTTCGAAGAACTCAAACTTCACTCCATCTCCGTCCATATAATCGAACCAATCCATATTCGCCTGGATGTCATTCTCACTAAGCATATTTTGTTTGAATTTCGCTGCATCATGATCAACTATGGCTTCCATATTATTTTGAACCTTGTTTGCTATATCCTGCGTAAAAAAATCCTCCACGTAATCCGATAGTTCAAAAGAAACGCCTTTTTTGAAATTCGCCGGACTGGGTTTATCCTGACGAAAGTCTTTTTGATAAAGAAGCGTTTTGCTGCCTGTTTGGGTTTGGGATGCCGTGGAAGCATGGGTAGATTCATTACCTTCCCTAGTGGTCCCTGTACTATCGGCAACCACTTCCCTGCTTGCATCCATATCTTTCGATTCTTGAACACATCCAGAAGCAGCAATGACCGCTAGAATAGCCATGACATGAAGCCCCTTTTGAAACCTCATTTTTTATCAACTCCAATTCCCTGGCGGCATCTTTTCCCTTCTATAACAATATATCACATTAAAAAAATGCACCCTCCAATCGGTCCAATGAGCACAAGAAAATCGCATCATTTGATCCTATGGAAAGATGCATATGAGAGTATACGACCCACTCTTCTGCAGAAGGTGGAAACCTCTGCCTCCTCAGGACACCGGAATCGTCGGCACTTTCGGCCGGCTGCGCAAAGCCCGGGTCGCCTGCAGGGTGATGGCATACACGAGCAGCGATACGAGAATGGCCCCCAGCAGCGCAGCCGTCGCCCCCAGCTGAACATGCTGCTCCAGGAAACGATGCGCGGCCAGCCCCGTCACCGTCATGACGACCCCTCCGATGCCCGCCTTGATCACCATGCGGAAGTCAAAATAAAAGCCGATCGAACCCGCCACCGCATAGAAATTGAGCACGGTCAACATCAGGATGCCGAGCCCGAACCCGAGCGCCACGCCGCGGATTCCCAGGTTCGAACCGAGCACGAAGATCAGGCTGATCTCAAAAATGTTGGTCATGATATGGTTCCACATGACGGTGGATGCTTTGCCCAGTCCGAGCAGAATCGCCTTCAGCGGCGCCTCAAAATAATGGAGGAAAAACAGCGGCGCCAGCAGCTGCAGCAGCACCCCCGCTTCCGGCGAATGGTACACGACCGTCGTCAGCGGCACCGCCCACATATACAGGATGACGGTGCAGGGCACGCCGACCAGCAGCCCCGTGCGCATCGCCATGTCCATGCGGCTGTGCATGAGCCGGGTGTCGCCCTCCGCGCTGGCTTCGCTGATCGCCGGGATCAGCGCCGTCGACAGCGACTGGGTGAAGAAGCCGGGGAGGAACAGCAGCGGGATCGCATACCCTGCGAGCATGCCGAACTGCTTCGTTGCCATCTCCACGCCGACGCCGGCCAGGACGAGGCTCTTCGTAATGACGAGCGGCAGAAACGCATGATAGATCGAATGGATGAAGCCGCTGCCGGTCATCGGCAGGCCGATGCGCAGCAGGTCCCGCAGCGTACGGTCCCCCTTGATCCGCACACTCGGAGCAAACCGCCGCTGCTCCTTCGATTTTCCCCGGTTCGCCCACTTGAACACGGAGAACAAATACAGCAGGCCGACGCCTTCGCCGATCACCGAGGCCCCCATGGCTCCCGCCGCCGCGTAGGCGATGCCATAAGGCAGCAGCATGTTGACGACGCCGATGATGACGATGATCTGTGCCACATTCTCCAGAATGTCGGATAAGGCGAGCGGGTTCATGTTCTGCCGGCCGCGGAAATAACCCTTCAGCACAGCAGACATGGCGATAATCGGGATGATCGGCGTAATCGCCACCATCGCATAATACGCCCGCTGGTCGGCCAGCACGATCGAAGCAATCCACTTGGAGCCGAACAAAGCGGCCAGCGTCAGCACGACGCTGAGCGTCCCCGTTACCGACAGCGAGACGGCGAGAATCCGTTTAATCCTCGCCTCGTCCCCCTTGACTTCCGCCTCGGACACCAGCTTCGAAATCGCAACAGGCAGCCCGAGCTCGGTCATCGTAATAAACAGCGGAAGCAGCGGATGGGCGATCATCAAGAGCCCTACCCCTTCCGCTCCCAGAAAACGCGCCAGCACAATGCCGTTCACGAACCCAAGCCCTTTGGTAAAAAAAGACGACAGGGTCAAAACGAACGTTCCACGGATAAAGCTTTGCTTGTTTAATCCCATTGGTCACATCCCACCCACTGTTTGTCCTGATCTCTCTTTTATTAGCGTATTCGGACAAGGGGCAATACATGCAGACAACCCTGACATCTTCGAATGCCTTTCCGGCTCTATGCAACCAAAGAAAAACATAAAGGAAGCCAAATAGCGACGCATATCTCGCCATTGACTTCCTTCGAAAGAGAATATGAACTAAAGGATTACTTGTTTCATTAAGGGCCAAATAACTCACGAAGATAGTCCCTTCGGCCATGTAAAATTCGATGGATAATCACCCTATTTTCAATCACACGATAAAAAACTAAATAAGGCTGCACGACGATGAATCGGTAACCTCGTTTCAGTAATGGGAATTCATCTTCCGACAAGACGGATCCCATATAGGGAAACTCCGCAAGATTTGAAATTTGATCATCTAATTTTTGTAACAAATCTTCCGCAGCTGATGCATTTTCCTGTGAAATGAATGAAAAAATTTCCTCCATATCATCACCCGCAGCCGGAGTATATTGAATCTTATTCCTTGGCGGCATCGATTTTTCTCCGGATTCTTGTCATAACCTGGTCGTGATCAAGTAACGCTTCCCCTTCTGCTACCTGTTTCTCAGCAATCAATAGCTTCGATTGTAGTTTAATCCGCGCCTCCATCCTGCGATAAGTCTCATGACTCATCACCACAAGATCAGCCTCGCCATTTCGCGTTAAAATAACCGGCTCGTCAAGTTCATGACAATATTTTGAGAAACCATTATAATCCTGCCGGATCGTGGTTGAGGGTTTAATGTTCATTGTGCACTTCCTTTTCTAATGACATTATTCTGACATTATTATATCATTAAAATATACACAAAACGTCTTTAAGGGAAAATGTGCTAAGTTCATCAGCAGTCCCTTTTAATATGATATTTTTTGAATCGTCTGCAGCAGCAGCTCTTCCATCTCGGCATCATCCACGGAATCGAGCATGTCCGGGACGAACAGCTGGTATTTTTTCATCTTATAAAATTCAAACAGCGCCTGCTTCAACGAGAAGTCATGCTTCACAGCAAACGAAGGCTCTACCATCTGGCGGAGCATGAGATCGTCTTGTACAACAGACAAAGTGGAGTTAACCGGATGAAAAACTTTCTTGTCCACGCCTGCCTCATAAAACCGGCGCAAATTCCGGTGCCGCTCCAGTTCCGCCGTAACCAGCCTGTCGTATAGAACCGGGTATACCCCCTTGAGGTCCTCCAGCAGAATATCGGGCATGTACAGCACGCATTGCAATGATTGGATGTATAGCATATGGAATCTCTTGCCCCATGAGAGCTCCTCGTCCTGCAATTGGACGTCCGCGTTTTGCAGAAATGCGATGCAGTGATCCACAAACATTTCAATGATTTCGTCTTTGGATGAAAAATATTTGTACAGCGTCACTTTGCTGATATCCATGTGGCGGGCCATGTCGTCCATATTGATAGTGCTGAACTTGCTTTTTCTCAACACAGGCTTGATTTTATCAAGGAATAAATTTTTGTTCTCTATCTTTTTCATGTTGTCCTCCGCTCCAAACGCTTAATACTCCTATTATATCATATTGAACTCCTTTCATTCCGTGCATTAGCTTATATGAAAAGAACTAAGTTAACGGTTTTTCAGTAAACCAGTTAAAATTAGGACCACCGGATCCGTACCGTCGGCTCTTTACACCACGGATCATATCCTTAACACCTTAACTTTTTACCGCACAAAAAAAAGCTGCCAAGCGGCTCTAAACCCGCTTTGGCAGCACTTTCTGATATCTGCGCCGCAGCTCGTGCAGCTCCTCGCTTCCCGCAACCGCCTGCTCCTCCATCTGCTTGCCGACCGCCACGATCAGCGTCTCGAGCAAGGCCACCGGCGCCACCATGGAGTGGAACTCCCACAGCTGGCCGCGTGCGGTGTACAGGGTCACGTCGGCCTTCTCCAGCATGCCGCTGACCGCCAGATCGGTGACGAGCAGCGTGCGGTAGCCCTTCACCTTGGCGTGGTCCAGCAGCACCGACAGCTCCGGCGACTCGGACACGAAGCCGAAGATGACGATCACGTCCTGGGGCTGCACATGCACCAGCAGGTTAAACAGCTCGTGCCCGCCCCGGTCGAGCCGCTTGACCCGCATGCCGAACCGCGTCAGCCGGAAATCAGTCAGCGCGGCCAGGCTCTCCGCGGAGCCGGGCCCATAGATGTACACGGTCCCCGCTCCGCGCAGCAGCGACGCCGCCCGGTCAAATGCCTCCTGGCTGAGCCGGTCGGCCGTCTGCTGCAAATAATCCGCGCCGACGAGCAGGCTCGCAGCCGCGTCGTTTTCGTTCATTTTCAAAAACGCCGACTGCAGCTTCTGCGAGGGGGACAGCAGCATTTCGTCCTTCACCTTCTGCTTGAATTCCTTCAGGTTTCTGCATCCCACCTCGGACCAGAACCGCGACACCGTTGACGTGCTGACCTGGCAGGCGGCGGCGATGTCTTCCTCCACCATAAACGGGATGTCTTCCATGTGCTTGCTGATATAATCCGCGATCCGCTGGTGTCCGCGGGACAGCTTATGGCCTTCCAGCGTAAGGTTCATAGTTCTTGCCACCTCTCAATAGCGGGATGAATGATCAACGGCCTTAACGATGCAGGGAATGAAGTGTTAACGTTACACGGCTTCCACTTCGACCTTCTTCTTCAGCAGCTTCTTCACCGCGCCCGCCGCGCGCACCTGCAAGTGCAAGCTCGGAGAGATGACCCGCTTGCAAGCCCCCGTCCGAATAGCCGCCTTCAGCTCGGCGACGGTCTCATAATCACCCGGCAGGACGTTGTACACGCAGCCGACCTGGAACATCTGGTGGGCGTCGCTGCCCGCTACGACCGGCACACCCAGCTCCGCGCCAAGCGGCAGCACCAGGGCGATATTTTCCTGAATGCCGATCTCATGCAGGTCCTTGCCGTTCAGGTCGAACGCGTCAAACCGGCGCAGCAGCTCGCGGTCCACATGGTACAAAGGGTTGGACTCCCGGAACGGGTGGCCGCCGATCACCATCATGCCCCGCGGCTCGCACAGCTCGAATAGCTCGGCCAGCCCGATGAATGAACCGGCTGCGGTGTGCGGCTCAAGCAGGGCGCGGATTTCGAGCAGGGCGTCCTTGGGTCCGGAGACGAGAATATGTCCGCCCTCGGCTACGTCCACTTCCATGCCTGTAAAGATTTTAAACCCATCGCGGTCGTAATAGTGGTTGTTGCCCGGCAGCATCCGGTCAAGCGTCCCGTAGACCTCGTCGAAGCGGCGCGTATTGAAATGTTCGGTCAGCGTGATCGCCTGCAGCCCCTGATCGCGGGCTTCATCCAGCATCTCGTTGAAGTGGTCCATGGAGAAATCGGTCTTCTTGGACAATTTAACATGAAAGTGAAAGTCAATATTCATCGGTGTATTTCCTCCAATATCGGTGTAATGGTCGTCACGCCGGTCTCCAGGCGTCTGCCCGTCTCCCGGTCGTACAAGTTGATGCGTTCTTCGCGGAAGGACGCGTACAGCATGCGTCCCGGGGCGTAATCCGGGTCGCCGATGACACGCGCGCCCAGCTTCTCCTGGCCGTAGGCGACCCTCACCAGCGTCTCGCCGCCGGCGGGCAGCACGTCCTCCACCTTCACCGGGATGGAGCCGGCGGTGCGGTTCTCGTGCAGCACGACGTCTTCCGGCCTTACAGTCAGGACGACCGCTCCCGCTTCCTCCGCTCTGCTGTCCATTCCGGCAAGCCGGAAGCTTCCGAGCGCCGTGCTGACGGTGCTGTCGCCTCCGCTCGTGCGGCACACGCCCTCCACCCGGTTCAGCGGATGGTCCGAGCTGCCCATGAACTCCGCCACCTGCAGCGTCCGCGGATGGCGGTACAGCTCGCGCGGCGTATCCGCCTGCACCAGCTCGCCGCCGAAAAACACCGCGACCTTCGTCGACAGCGTGATCGCCTCATGCTGGTCATGCGTCACGTAGACGATCGTCGTGCCCAGCTCGCGGTGCAGCCGCTTCAGCTCGGCGCGCATCTCCGTCCGCAGCTTGGCGTCCAGGTTCGAGAGCGGCTCGTCGAGCAGCAGGATCGACGGGGACGTCACGATCGCCCGGGCGATCGCCACCCGCTGCTGCTGCCCGCCGGACAGCTCGCCGGGATACCGGTCCGCCAGCTCCGGGATGCGCATTTTGTCCAGCGCCGCCATGACGCTCTTGCGGATCTCGGCTTTGGGCTGCTTGCGCACCTGCAGGCCAAAGGCCACGTTGTCAAAGACGGTCATATGCGGCCACAGCGCATAGCTCTGAAACACCAGGCTCACGCCCCGCTTGGCGGGATCCAGATGGTACGCCAGGCTGCCGTCGGCCACCTTGTTACCAGAGATGACGACCGTTCCTTCGTTCAGCTTCTGCAGGCCGGCGATCGTGCGGAGCAGGGTCGTCTTGCCGCAGCCCGACGGGCCGAGCAGCGTTACGAAATCCCCCTCTTCGACGGTCAGGTCGATGCCCTTCAAAATATGCTTCTGCTGCACATGCACATGAATCTGCCGCAGTTCAATCGCATTCATTCATTGCCCTCCCAATCCTTTGGTCAAATCGGCCTTCCCGAACTTCACCGCAAGGGCGTAGACCGCCACGACGATCGCGATAATGATCATCAGCACGACGTTGGTGAGCTGGTCATACCCTTTTTCCACATAATAAAAGGTGAGCGTCGTCAGCGTCTCCGTCCTTGGCGTCACGAGCATGATGATCAGCTCCATCTCCTTCATCGCCCCGATGAACACGAGGATAAAGGCGGACAGCAGGCTCTTGCGGCTGAGCGGCAGCAGCAGGCGCCGGAAGCGCGTGAACCAGGAGGCGCCGCCGAGCACGGCCGCTTCCTCGAGTTCCGGGCCGATCTGCATCATGGCGGCGCCGCCCGCCTTGACGGTAAAGGGCAGCTCTTTGACCACCGTGATCAGAATAATGATCGTAATGGTGCCGTACAGCGCCGGAATGAACAGTACCGGCTTTGCAAACATCGTAATATAAATCGCCGCGAGCGAGATGCCCGGGATAAAATACGGGAAAAACGACAGCTGATCGACGAGCCTGCCCATGGCCGTGTTTTTGCCGCGGGCCACCGCGTATCCGAACAGAAGTCCGATAACTGAGGCCGCGACCGAGGCGATGCCGGCGATGATCAAAGAATTTTTCAGCGCGAGCAGGAAAATCGGGTTCCGCAGCACGCCCTTCTCCCCAGTGTTGATGTCCGGATCCGATCCGCCCGCCCAGTAATGAAGCGTGAAGTTGTCCGGGCTGAGCGATCCGTCTTTCAGCAGGAAGGTCTGCAGCAGCAGCACGATAAAGGGTACGGCCGCAATCAACACCATGCCGGCCGCCGTCCCCATAGCCGCCGGAAGCCGCCATTTGCCGAGCGGCACATGCGTCACCGCGCTGCCCTTGCCCGTCACCGTCACATAGCTGCGCCGGCCGCCAAGCAGGCGCTGGTTGAAATAGATCGCCAGCATGGTGATCAGCATCAGCGTCAGTGACAGCACGTTCGCCTCGGTCGTCAGCCGCGACCGCATGCTGGAGTACAGCATCGTCGAAATCATGTAGAAGTTCACCGGGGTGCCGAGCAGCGCGGGCACGCCGTAGGAACTGACCGCTTTCGTAAAGATCAGAATGAATCCCGACAGCACCGACGGCAGCATCAGCGGAAACACGATCCGCCGCAGCACCTGCATCCGCCCCGCGCCGGCCATTTCGGCCGCCTCTTCCAGCTGGCTGTTCATCGAGCTGAGCGCCGCGCCTACGAGCAGGAAGAAATACACGCTGTCGTGGATCGACAGGGTCAGCACGATCGGCATGAAGCCGTACGCCAGCCAGTCGGGCGGCGTCACATGCAGCACCGACTGCAGAATGCCGGGCGTGCCGCCGATTTTGCTGTTTTTGAAAAAGGTCAGCCACGCCTGGGACAGCATCCATGACGGCAGCAGGTACGGGATGATCGCCAGAAACGTAATCGTCTTCTTGAGCGGAACGTCCGTCCGCGTCACGAGCCAGGCCAGCCCGCAGCCGAACACCATGGACAGCGCCGAGACGGTCATCCCCACCGCCAGTGCGTTCAGCACCGGCTTGTAGAAGAGGGACCAGCTCATATCGCTTGCCAGCACGCGGCTCCAGTGGTACAGCGTCAGGTGCCCCGGGTCCGCCGCTGGCGTAAGCCGGGCGTCCTGGGTTTTCCATACGAACGTCGACCAGATCAGGTTCAGGACCGGCCAGACGATGGTATACGCCAGAAACAGAAGGGCCGCCGCCCCGATCAGGTACAGCGGATTCCGCAGCGCGTCCCGGCACCGGTTCAGCCACCTAGCTTGCCATGTATTCAGCACGGGCTTATGCAGCATCCCGTTTCCCTCCTGTTTGTGTCATTTCGGTCTTTCGGCCCGTCATTTCTGCTTGATCCAAAAATCGCGGACCTTCGGCGCCTCGAAGTACAGCTTCTCCCCGTCAAACACCCACAGGTTCAAATCCTCGAAGGCCACCTCGTTTTTGGTCTTGACGTCGGAGCGCGGCACCCAGGAGCCCACTTCATTGAACGGCGCCATGCCTTCGCCCTGGCCGTCCTTCTCGCCCATCATCCAGCGGATGAACAGCTTGGCCCCCGCCGGATGCGGCGCTTTGTTCGCGAGGAACAGGTAACCCGAATCGGGCACCGACGTCTTCGGCTTGAGGTCATAGATCGGCAGGATGCTCCAGCCTTTCTCCTCGACCTTGGATACGTCGCCGGATACCGCCAGCCCGACCGCGTCGCTGTTCGCCTTACCGATCGCGTCCAGCACGTCGTCGCTTCCTTTTAACACGACCAGTCCGTTGTCGAACATCTGCTGGATGAACTCGTACCCGGCGTTCTCCGTACCGTGCAGCTCGATGTCCTTTCCGAACTTCTCCTTGTACGCCGCGGCCATATCGTCACTATGGATGACCATCGTCGTAAACAGGTCCATGAATGCCGGCGAGCTGAGCGGATCGGCCGTATAGACCTTGCCCTTGAATTCCGGGGTGGTCAGATCCCACCAGTTGGTTACCGGGGCAGATTTGTAATGCTCGGTATTATAGAAAATCGTGCGGAACTCCAGGTAGTTGGCATACCCTTCGGCCAGCGTGCGGTACGGCTCGTCCACCTTCTCCGCCAGATCCTCCGGCAGGTACTTGACGTACCGTCCCGGCTTCACCATCTCTTCTTCGACGGCCCCGCTCACTTCCTTCGTGATGATTACGTCCGGGTTGAACTGCCCGGCGTCCTGCTCTTTCGTCACCTTGTCCATCATCTCATCGGACTTGACTTTGCTTACCTCAATCTTGATGCCGGGATACTGCTTCATGAACGTTTCCGCAGCGTCGTTGGCACGCCCCGAAGTGGAGTAGACGATGACCTTGCCTTCCTTCTTGGCCAGCTCATACAGTGCCTCCGGTGTTTCGCTGCCGGACGCCTCTGCCGTATCCGCGCTCTGCACCGTCCCCGCCGGCTTTGCCGATGCGTCTGAACCGCCCGCCGTGCCGCCTTCTCCCTGCCCGCATGCGGTCAGCAGCAGGGCTGTGCCCAAGATGAGCGCCGCCGCTTTGCCTGGCCAGGACCAGGCGGTCCGTTTTCCTGTGAGCGCGTATGGTTCCCGCCCGATCCCCGTACTTTCGTTCGCATTTACCGTCAGTATGCTCCTCGCGTTTCCGTTCCTTTTTGACCTCATATCCTATGGCCTCCCCATCGTTCATTCAGAATTAGTGAAGCGTGATTGGTATCCGGATGTTTCGCTTACCTCTTCACTATAGGGACGGAGTGTCAACGGAATGTTAGGCGGACATGCGATTTTGGTAAAAAATTATCACTAATTCATTATAAGATAAAAAAATTTCATTTTTGTGGTGCCGATTCCTTTCTGGAGCGTCCAAGTTTCCTCAGCCCTCTCCCGCTGCCGGCATGTCCAAGGCGCCCTTCGGTTTTCTCGCATTCTCTGCTTTTGATCGATAGAAATCATTTTCATAGTCGTGCCTGCAAATCCCGATCGATTGCACCGTAGTGGCAAATTCCTTGATTTTTGTGCGTTTTACAATCTCTCTATGCCCATTCCCTTTCTCTCTTCCGGCATATGATATTCATACATTTGATATTTGGAGATGAGCAGATGACAACCCCCATTGATGTGTTCATTCCGGCGATTGAGAAGGATCTGGCAACCCTCCCCCATGTCATTGATGCCGTCAGAAAATATGTACAGCACCCGATCCACGAAATGATCATCGTGGCCCCCCGGAAGCAGCGGATTGTGGATTTGTGTACGAAAAAGGGCTGCCGATTCGTGAACGAAGACACGGTTCTGCCCATTACGAAGAAGGACATACACTACCAGTCCAAAACGTGGGACCGGTCCGGCTGGTTGTACCAGCAGCTGCTGAAACTGGGCGGCGATAAGGTATGCTCATCCAAATACTATTTGGTGATCGACGCCGACACTGTGCTTATTCGCCCCCATACCTTCAAGACGGGCGATAAGACCGTGTTTTACTGCCGGAACTGGAGCCAGCCTGAATATTTCAACACGTACAAGAAGCTGATGGGCCAAAGCCGCGCTTCCAAGCGCTCCTTCGTCACGCATTACATGCTGTTCGAGAGGGCCAAAGTCAAACAGTTAAAGCAGGCGATCGAGGCCAAACATCATACGAACTGGTACTCCGCCATTATGAGGAGCATGAACAAATCGAAGCAGTTTGCTTTTTCCGAGTTTGAAACGTACGGCAACTTCCTGTATTCGTCGGAGCCCGGCAGGATGGTGCTGAAACAGGCCAACAACAAAGGCCTGCATATGAGCTTTTCCCAAATCTCGCCTTCCAAGATGTCGTCCTTGCAGCAAAAATACCGGTCTATTTCTTTTCACGAACGAAAAGGGTATTCGAAATCTTCCAAGGTGAGATCGAAATGAAGCCTTATGTCGTTGTCTGGAAAGGCCCCGTCCACAAAGCCAGCGGTCTTGGCCGTGCCAGCAGAGCCTATGCCAAATCCTTGAAGCGGCAAGGGGTCGCCATCCGGTTAAGTCCGCCAGACCACCGCAAGCCAAACGCCGCCCAAGTTAAAAAGGTTCTCATATTCCACCATCTTCCCAGCCGCATGCAGTGGAAAAAAGAGCGCAGCATGTATGACTTCATCCTGTTGAACACGGTTTGGGAGACCAGCAGGCTCCCCAGAAGCTGGCTGCCCCATATGAACAAATTCGATGCCGTGTGCGTGCCGTCCCGGCATAATCGGCAAGTCCTCAGAAACTGCGGCGTCACCGTCCCAATTTTCGTCGTTCCCCATGGGGTGGACGCCCGGGAGTTTCATCCGAACCATCCGAAGCTATCGTTGCCGGCAGCCGCCGGGAAGTTTACGTTCGTATCCGTCTTCGGCTTTCAGCACCGTAAAAATCCGGAGGGACTGCTGCGGGCGTATTGGGAAGAGTTCTCTTCCAAAGATAACGTCATCCTGGTCATCAAAACGAACGGATATGCGGCCAATGAGACGGAGGCGTGGATTAAGCAGCAGGTCATGCAGTACAAAAAGAGGCTGGGCATCCAAAAGGATACGGCCCCTGTCGTCATCATCGGCCGCCATATGAGTGAAAGCCAGCTTAAAGGCCTGTATGCGCTCGGCGATGCCTTCGTCCTCCCTACACGTGGTGAAGGTGTCGGGCTGCCTTATTTAGAAGCGCTGGCAAGCGGCATACCGGTCATCGCCACCGGCTGGGGCGGGCAGATGGATTTCCTGACGCCCCGCAACTCCTTCCTGGTCCCCTATCAGCTCAAGAGCCCGGCGAGCAGCATGAACCGCGCCATTTCCAGAAAGTTCAGCAACCTGTTTGCGCAGAAGGGCCAGCGGTGGGCCGAGCCGGATTTAAGCAGCCTCAAAAGGCTCATGAGGCAAGCGTACGAAAATCCTCGGCTTTGTAGACAGAAAGGAAGCCAGGGCCGAAAAGATATGCTCCAGCTGTCGTGGGACCAGGCCGGAAAGCTCATGAAGCAGGCGATTGAAGAGACGATGCGTTCCAAGAAATAAAGATGAAGGGTGATGGTTCCCAAAGGAAGGAGGATGAGAAACTTGCGTATTGTACTGTTGTGCGGGGGATCGGGAAAAAGGCTGTGGCCTTTATCCAACGATATACGCTCCAAGGTATTCTTAAGGCTGCTGACCACTGAAGACGGGGTCAAGGAGTCGATGATCGAACGGATCTGCAGACAATTGGACGAGGCGGGGCTGCTCCAATCCACCTGTATCGTCACCCATCACAGTCAAGCAGAGATTACGCGCCGCTATGTCGGCGATGATATCCCGATCATCAGCGAGCCTTTTAAAAGAGGCACGTTCACGGCCGTCGCATTGGCCGCCAGTTATCTTCATGAAAAGATGCAGGCCGATCCGGAAGAAACCATTTGCATCCTTCCGGCGGACACGTACGTCGACACCGCATTCTTCCGGCTGCTGCACCGGTTTCCCGACGTCCTGGGACGCTCTAGGGCGGATCTTGCTCTCCTCGGCACAAAGCCGGTGCAGCCTTCGGATCAGTTCGGCTATATCGTCCCGGCTCTGCCCAAGGCGGACGGCGAGTATGCTTTCGTCCAGCGGTTTATCGAAAAGCCAAATACACACACGGCCCGCCGCCTCATGGCTCATCAGGCGATGTGGAACTGCGGCGTCTTCGCCTTTCCCCTGAGGTTCATGCTGACCTATTTGAAGGACAAGGGCCACCCTGTCCGGATCGAGGAATGGCTGGCAAAATACGAACAACTCCCCGAAGCCAGCTTCGATCGGGAAGTCGTCGAGACGACCCTCCCTGTTGTTGCCATGGAGTACGGAGGGCACTGGACCGATTTGGGCAGCTGGATGGCGCTTACCGGCCATATGAAGGATCGAACGATCGGTTCCGGGCACATATCGGACGATTCCGCGGATACCCATCTCATCAACGAGCTCCCTTATCCTATTGAAATTATTGGTATACCGGGTATCATTGCCGCGGCGAGCTCCGACGGCATCCTGATCGCGAGCAAGGAGCATGCGCATCGGATCAAGGAACGGCTTGCCCTGGCGCCTCAAATCCCGATGTACGAAGAGAAGCGGTGGGGTTCCTGCCGGATCCTGAATTACGGAACAGATGCATCCGGCGTGGAGACGATGATCAAGCAGGTGCGACTTGCCGCCGGCAAGTCTACAAGCTATCACGTTCATCAACGCCGGCAAGAATTGTTGACCGTGGTGACGGGCAGCGCGGAAGTTATCTTGGAGGAGCAGCGGTACCGCCTGATCGCCGGCGACATGCTGAAAATTCCGGCCGGCGCCAAGCATGGCATCAAAGCCATTACTCCTCTTGAACTGGTGGAAGTCCTGCTGGGCTCCGATCTTGCTCAGGAGGATATCACCCGCATCGCTGTCGACTGGTAGAATACGGGGTAGTGCCAAGTTTCTTTTTTGCCCGGCATGTCGATGATCGATCAACCCGTTCGTCGCTATTGTATAAGCCGGTAGAACCGGTTAATACAATACGAATGCGAGGAAATGTTGAATATGGGAAAACTGATCGTACAGCAGTTTGTGACTTTGGACGGCGTCATGCAGGCCCCGGGCGACCCGGATGAATTCGAACATGGCGGCTGGCAGAAGCCTTATGTTTGCGAGGATCATCTCACTTATATCGTCCAGCAGGCGAATGAGGCCGAGGCACTTCTGCTGGGGAGAAAAACGTACGAGGGATTCGCGGCGGCCTGGCCGTCGGCGGCCGGTATGCGCGGACTGGCAGACCGAATGAACACGATGCCGAAGTACGTTGCCTCCTCCACCCTGACGTATGCAACCTGGAACGCAGCATTGATTCACGGAGATGTCGCGGATGAAGTCACCAAGCTGAAAAATCAATTAACCGGAGACCTGCTGGTCGTCGGAAGCCGGCGTTTGACCCTGACCTTAATGGAGCACCAGCTTGTCGACGAGTATCGGATTTGGGTTCACCCGGTCGTGCTCGGCTCCGGAGAGCGTCTCTTCCTGGAGGGAGGCCGTCCGTTTACGCTCGATTTGGCCAGCGTCCAAACGACAAGCGCCGGCGCGGTCATCCTCACCTATCGGTCCAAAATGTCGTAAATTTGCAGTAGGAATTGTGACCGGCCGAGCCGAAGTAGTCATCGATCGAACATGATGCCGCGAATAGCGGAAAGAGGAGGCCGATGATGGAGCCGATGGTGGAGCCTGTGGTCAAGACCGAAAGAAAGGCGTTTACCTTGTTCGGATGTTCCAAAGCTCATGATCCGGGCAAGCCGTACAGTGAGACGATTTTCGAATTGTTTGACCAGGTCTGGCATGAAGTACGCAGCAAAGAACTCGCTCACAGGGGGATCAATCACGTCGTCTATGAGCAGGGAAATATCGTGTTTGCGGGAATCGAGCTGGTGACCCCGCCTGAGGAAAATTCCGTCTTGAAGAAGAAAGACGTCGTGCTCGAAAAATACGCCTACGGCAAGCACATCGGGCCTTACAGCGAATTGGACGCAACGTACCGGCGTATTGATGCGCTCGTCCAAGCCGCGGGAGAACACAAAGAGCTTCCGCTGATTGAGGTTTATGGCCACTGGAACGAGGATGAGTCCAAGCTGGAGACGGAAATTTATCACAACCTCATTTGATATTATAATGAAATCAAGCTTAGGAGCAGTTTGTCTACTGCTCCTTTTGCTATATAGAAGTTCGGCAAGAATATGTTTCTGTTGCTGCTTTTGGTCAACTTCCTTGTAATTTTCATGCAAGTTTTTTTAGATTTCCTGTATGATGATGCTATGAAAAAAATATTATCTTTCATGGATTGGGGTATATTCGCTCTTCGTTTATACCATTATATTTTGCTGTTGTCCCGGGTTCTGGCAGTAAGCGAGTTTTCGAACCGGACGTTACTAAACGTGATCTGGCTGAGCATGGCCCTTGTCGCCCCTTTGCTGTTCTGGTTTCCCGGGCGCCGGATGAACAAAGTCTGGTTTTGCATATTGGAGCTATTGCTTGGCGGTTCTTATTATGTGAATTCTGTCATTCATCCGGACCTGACTTCAAAAGCGGACTATTTGCTGCCGAGTCTGACCATCGGGTACTTATTAACCAAGCAAACCCTTTGGATCATTCCCTTACTTGTTTTCATTCCTTTTTCCTTTCAGTCCTCCCTAAAATTATCTTGGGAGCAAACCCTGGGTATCGGAACAGACAATCTGCTGTTCTGCTTCATCGGCATGTGGGCAAGCTCCGTAGCCAAGGCGTATGATCAGAAGAATAAACTGGCAGCCGAAGTGGAGCATCAAAATAAGCTCTTAACTCACTACTCGGCCGAGATCGAGAAAATGACTTTGCTTGAAGAACGCAACCGCATGTCCAAGGAGCTTCATGATACACTGGGGCATTCCTTTATCTCACTCATCCTCAGCCTTGATGCTTCTATTGCCCTTATGGATCGCAAGCCCGCCGAGGCCAAAGAGCGGTTAATTCGCTTAAGGGCATTGGCCGAGAACAATCTGGACGAAATGAGGAACGTCGTGCACGAAATGGGCGAAGAAGAGGAATCCAGTCTGATCCGGCAGGTTGAATCCCTTGCAGCCCGTTTCCGGGAGCATACGGGTACGGCTCTGACTTTAAGTCTGCCGGGGACAGAGCGGTCCATACGTTTTGAAGTACGGCAAGCGATCCTTCGGGTCATCCAGGAATCCTTTACGAATGCACTAAAACACGGAAAGGCAACCCAACTGCATCTGGAGCTTACTTTTTCTGAGAGCCATCTGCAATTGTCCGTTAGAAATAACGGCAGGCCGATCGACAAGCTAGATTATGGCTTCGGCTTGACCACGATGAAACATCGGGTTGAGAGGCTAGGAGGCAGCTTACAGCTATCATCCGGGGAGGGTACTCCAGTGATCACCGAAGTCAGATGCGAAATCCCGCTGAAAGGAGTCATGCCGCATGGAGAAGATTAAAGTGCTGCTTGCTGATGACCAAGAGTTAATTCTCGAGAGCTTACATATCGTGCTGTCCATGGAACCGGATTTGGAAATCGTCGGTTTAGCCAGGAATGGGGAAGAAGCCATAAAGGGCTGTGAGCAGTTGATACCGGATATGGTGTTGATGGATGTCAACATGCCGGTCATGGACGGCGTCGCCGCAACGGCCCTGATTAAAGAGCGAATGCCTGCAACCAAAATCATCATGTTGACCTCTTATAAGGAAGTAGAATATGTGTTAGCGGCGTTAAGCCACGGAGCGGAAGGTTATCTGCTCAAAGCCATTCATCCGAAAGATTTGGCTGCAGGCATACGTGTGGTTCAGGCGGGAGGGACTTTAATCTCGCAGGAAATGGCGAGTAAAATGATCAAGAACATGAACAGTGCCACCCCTGCGAAGAATAATGAATTCGGGCTCACTGCCCGTGAAATCGAAGTGCTGCATAAGCTGGCTGCCGGCCTGCGTAATCAAGAAATTGCCGAGGTATTGTTCCTTAGCGAAGGGACGGTCAAAAATTACATTTCATCGATTTACTCAAAGCTTAATGTGAAAGGACGGCGGGAGGCTGCCCGTATAGCCCGGGATTCGGGAATGATGGATCGTTAAATGATGACCAAACAGCACTGTCTCTATATGACTTTTTCGGCCTATACTCATAGCATCAAACAACAGAGGTGGCGATGGTAAGACATGAAGAACAAAGTGTCATTTTGGCGTTTTCCAATCGTCTGGATGATTGCGGGGGCTATTGGTATTGTTCTCATAAATATGATATTCCAGCAACTGACAGAGCAAGGAGAGGGGATCGTCTCTCTTATTTTCACACTGGTGATGGGATTTCTGGCCCTCTTGGTTTATAAGCTCACGCTGACATACCTGGCCCGGCGGCCCACACCAGAGATATCAAGAAAGCGCGCAGGGATGGAAAGTGTCCTAGGCATGCTAACCGGGACCATCTTTATCGCAGGGTCCGCTTGTATGATTATTGCTCTGGGAGGTTACTCCTTTCAGTGGGCAAGTTCTGCGGATACGAGTTCCGTTCTAATAGCCTCCATTGAATCAGCTTTAGGAGGAGCCATTGTCGAGGAACTTATCTTTCGTGGACTTATGCTTCAAGCCATTGATAAATTGGGGGGGAAACCGCTCGCACTCGCAGTAACCTCTCTATTCTTTGGAGTTGCCCATCTTGGAAATCCAGGGGCGACATTATGGAGTGGGTTCGCCATAGCCCTCGAAGCAGGTGTTCTCCTTGGATCCGCCTTCTTGTGGCGGCGGAACCTGTGGTTTACCATGGGACTGCATTTTGCCTGGAATGCCATGGAAGGCTTGCTTGGCATTCCTGTTTCCGGACACGCTGCTGCAGGTCTATTTACTGTAAAAGTGAACGGTGCCGCACTTCTCACAGGTGGTGAATTCGGACTTGAGGGCTCTATTGTTCCGGTTGTAGCCAGTCTTCTGATCTCCATTCCTATGCTCATCGGGACTGCGCGGAATCAAAGGATTGACGTCGGAAACCATCCTGTATCAAAGTAAACGACAGACCGGTCCTCTAACATAAATTTCAGATCTAGCATGGTTTCGACAAGATGGGGGGGCTTTCCACGGAACTGACCGTGATCTTCAGCTGCCCCCCGACATTTCGAAAAATGATTTCTACTTTCGTCAAGCATTGTTAACCCGCTGCGCTATTCCATCAAGCAATAAGGAAATTCCAGAGTTAAACAGTTCATCCGAACCAATTAACTTAAATATACCTTCTTCGTGCATCCGCAGAAGCAATTTAAATTGGGATAGATCCACATGGGTACTCTCGCTATGGTCCTCCTCTAACGGTATCTGTAACTTCCGTTGTTCATATTCTTCAACGACAAAATTGATGACGTAGTTCAACACATGGGTCGTATATGAAAATTTTTGTCTATCCGTCAATGATGTCGGTTCGATCATCTGCAATAGACATTCGAACAGTTCCATAAAGTCAGCCTCTGGCCTTGACTTCATCAGAAGCTGACCGGAGCAAGGAAATTGCTGAAGCTTGCTTCGAATAACCGTAGCACTTAGCTGAAGCCTTTCTCGCCAGTCTCCTTGCTTGGGAAGATCATTTATGATTTCTCTTGAAACCAGGTTGGCCAACGTTTGATAAAGGACTTGCTTACTCTCAAAGTACCAGTAGATCGTAGGGGCTTGAACATTCAATTCCTTGGAAAGGTTTCTCATCGTAAAATTTTCGATCCCCTGGTCGGCGAGAAGCTTCCATGAGGCTGCAATGATTTTCTCTTCGCTGATATGTGGCCTGCGTTTAGGCATAAAAAACATTCCAACTCCATTCCAAAAATTCTGATATGACTTATTATACTCTATATATTTATTCCTCCAATTCTACATCTTCAACGGGCAGCGGCTTCTGGTTGAACATGCTTTCTCCTGCCTTGGAGGAAAGCCGAACATCTCGCATCCCACGTTCAATGGCACTCACTTCATAATCGCGTAAAGCGGTCAAAAGCTCCTTTTCCCCGTTCTTCACGTTGATTAATTCCTTTGAGAGTTGATAGGCATCAAAAAGGGCCGCATTCCCACCGATCCCTGCCGGTGTCATGGGATGCAGGGCATCTCCCAGCAAGACCAGAGGAGTCGTTTCTTTCCAAGGCTTATACGGCAGAACATTACGGAGGTGATAGACAGCCGTTTTCCCGGGATCCGCTAACTCCAACATCCGTTTTACTTGTGGATGCCAATGTTTGGTTTTCTCTTGCGTAAAAGACAACAATTCCAAACCGTTCCATTGGAAGAGCTGCTCATCAGGTATCCCGAACCACTCAGGCGAGCACGCAAACACAGCGTACAGGTAATCCTGTTGAGGAGAAATCTTCACATTAAGGGACATCGATTCCGGTAATTGTTCAATATTCGGCTTGAAAGCCATGTCTTCAAGAAGCAGGGAAAGGGGAGCATCTCCTTCTGGATTGGTAAGGCATCTCATACTGCCATCCCCAATGAGCATGTTAAGTTCCTTTCTCCGCGCATCATCCAGAAACACCTTGGTATACAGAGCCCTGCCCCCCGTATCGAAAATTTTCACCCCAGGCTTGTACTGATGCCGGACTTTGGATCCTCCCCCGTCAGCACCAACCAGGACATCCGCATCCATATACTCCCCATGATCGAACCATGCTCTAAAGCGTCCGTTTTCTAACCTTTCATAATGGGTAAATCGGTATCCGAAGCTGATCTTGTCACCTAGTTCGCCAAGCAAAACTTCGCGAAAGGTAAACCGATTTACAGACGGTGTGGCTTCCGCTTTGCTGTACATTGGATGCTGTTCTTCTGTGGGTTCCAAAGAAATGGGATCTAAGAAAACAGGGTGTGCCTGTCCTAATACAGACGTTACCATGTAGAGATCATACAGTTTTTCAGGAAGACAAAACCGCAGTGCATTTGATCCATTCTCATTGATTTTGATTCGATAGCCGGTTTGGACAAAATGGTCTGCCTGCTCACGTTCACAAACATGGAAATCAATGTGATTTTTTTTCAAACTTTGTGCCAAGGCAAGTCCGCCCAAGCCGCCACCGATAATTAGGACAGATAGTGAATCCATAACATTTCATCATCCTTTAACTAAGTTAGATTTATCTTACAACGTTATATTATGTGTGTGCTCCCCTTTTTGTCAATGATTTTGGAGTTCTCAACCGAAACATTCTCATCAGGTAAGACAGGAGCTATGGAATAGCCAAATTTCTGATAAAAAAAACTGCCGACACTTTGTCGACAGTCTGGAGCATCCAGATTGGATGACCTAATAATCTAGTAGACGGCCATTATCGTTCCATTGACCGTACATTTTGTTTTCTCTTGTATGGGTTATGAATTTGTCCAATCTGCTCTTAAATAATTCGGGCTGATTCTTATAGCTTTGGATCGTATCGATCCGGACTCTTGTATAAAGATCTGGAAATGCCATAAAATTCTCATACACTTGCTTTTCCTCTTGTAACCTTTGCTCTATAACCGGATCGATTCGAAAAGAATCGTAATTCATATCAGGAAGGACCTTTCTTCCTTCGTCTGTCATCAACCCCAACTTTTCGAGGCGGCGGACACGCTCCTTATTCAATTCAGTCCATGAGCTTTTTTTGCTTCGAGGGGACAGTCTCTGAGCCAGCTCCGTTTCAGACATTTTCTTCTTGACTCCATCGATCCATCCAAAGCACAAAGCCTCCTCGACCGCGTCCAAATATAAAAGCGTATCCGATTGGGGCGACATACGAACTAAGATCCAACAAGATTTTTCAGTCTTGCTATTTTCCTGCAGCCAAACCCTTAATGCTTCTCTCGATATGACCGGAATTAAGCGATCTACTTCCATGTTTGAAAAAATATCCTTTCAATCCGTTGCAAGACCATTTTTCAGCATGAGTTACTGTTTGTTGGAGATTACGTTATCAAGAAACTGATCTGCGTCGCCATTAAATTTCCAGGAAACTCCGAACTTATCGACCAGCATACCAAAGCACGAAGACCACGCCGTATTGGATAACGGCATGATGACATAACCGCCCTCGGACAAATTAGAAAAGTAATTTTCCAAGGTCTGTTGATTCTCATTAACTATACTAATCAACATATTGTTGCCTTGAACGAACTCGCCCGTTACATTCTTCATCGAAGGCAAAATATCCGACATCATGATTTTCCCGCCTGCAAATGCTATTGAAGACTCCATGACCATGTTTAGTTCATTTTCCGGCAACGGATAGTTTGGATCCTGCGGGAAATCCTTAAATTTCACTTTTTTTACTTCAGTTGCGTTTAAAGCCTTCGCATAAAAATCAATCGCTTGTTCTGCAACCCCATCAAAGTTTAAATAGACAATCGCTGACATTTTGTAAAACCTCCCTCTTGTTATAAAAGTAGTATAATGAATAAGAGGTGACAGCTGTATGTCACCATTTATAAATAAAGTACATGTCTCGAAACGGGTCTATCCAACTGCCATTTTATGATCGGGAGGTTGGAGTCTGTATTGGTATGGGTTTGTATCGCAAAAAGGCTCCACATGTTCACCGCGAACATGTGGAGCCTTTTATTCCTGGATGCAGCTGGTTTGATTATGCAAAAGGCTGGAGCATTTGGCTGGCATTCGCAAGAATCAGGGCAATATTCAGTACCGCAAAGAACAAAGCCGGCGCCGTTTTGCCAATCGGATCTTTCGTGCGGATATGCACCAGGCTCGCCACCAGCATCGTAACGCCAAGCCACACTCCCGCCCATGCGACCAATCCGGTATACCAGTAACCGGCGATAAGCGCGGCGGCACCTGCCAGTTGAACCAGGCCCGTTACATTAAGGAACCATTGCGGCAGGTTAAGGTGGTCGAACATGTCAGCCCAGTACTTAGCCCCTATCATTTTTGCGGTACCCGAAAAGAGGTAGTAAGCAATCAGTAAAGATTGAAGAACGATAGTAAAAATGGTCATTTCGATCTCCTCCTATTTGATCACAAATAAATTGGATTACAGCTCAGCCAATAACTCTTCAAGCTGATCGGCCATCTTGACCCAACCGAGTCTGGCTCCGTTATACGACAAGCTCTCGCTTTCAAATCCGGTATGCTCAAGATGAAGGCGGGTTGCGCCATTGGATGAATGGAGCGTCCATGTAACGATCGTACTTACTCCCGCGGTTACCCAGGTGTAGGATAGGCGGTGAGGTTCTTCCACGGCCAGCACTTCTGAATCGACGATTCCATCCCACACTTTCGACGGTTTGGCCCGAAATTGAAAGTGATGGCCGACAACCGGCTTAAAGTCGTTATCCATCACCCATTTCGCAAGCATGTTGGAATCAGTCAATGCAAGCCATACTTTCTCAATCGGACTATCGAATTGAAAATCCAGCTTCACTTCCGGTTTCATTCCTCTTCCTCCTTCAACAATTGACTCAGCTTAGCCGATCCTTGGTTCCAAAAAGCCGTGTGAAAAGTGACCCAATCTTCAATTTCTCGCAGAGGCTCTGCGTTCAATCGATACCTTGTTTCCCGCCCGACCTTGCGGTACCTGACCAGATCGGCGGCTTTGAGGATGGCCAGATGTTTGGAAACGGCTGTCCGCCCCATCTCGAAATGCACCGTTAATTCGTGTAAGGGCAATTCTTCCGCCTCGGCCAGCAATCTAAGCAATTTGCGCCGCGTCGGATCGGCAACCGCGGCATATACATCCCTCGCTTCATGTTGTTCATCCATTCCCATCATCCCTATTCTGCTCGATGATAGGACACCAACTGGTGTCTTATGAGTTCATAATAAGACACCTATAGGTGTCCTGTCAAGCCATAATTCGGAATAAAGTTTAAATCGCTTGTCACCGAAGATTTGGCCTCTGTATATGCCAGGCATGATGCAGTAAAAAGTTTAGGGCATCCCTGAAGGATGCCCTAATGCTGAAATATTGAAGTTTTACGGATCAACTCAATATGCATTTACCGATTCGGCTTTTTTAATCCGCGCACACTTTATATTGCTGTCTCTCTGCCTCTCTCCTGTCCATGCAAAGCCTTCCGCAGTGCACTTACGGCATGCTGCACCGCTTGTCTTCCTTGGTCATAACCGCCGGTCTGAAGCATGAAGCCGTGGACCATGCCGTCATAGCGCTTTGCTTCCACGGGAATGCTGGCGGCTTTTAATTTCGCTGCATAAGCCTCCCCATCATCGCGCAGCGGATCAAATTCGGCCGTGATAACGAGAGCGGGCGGAAGGCTGCTGAAATCGGCAGCCAATAATGGTGAAGCGTAGGGGTTCCTTCCGTCCTGCTCCTCCGCCAGGTATTGGCCCCAGAACCACCGCATCGTGTCCGTCGTCAGGCCGTACCCTTCGGCATTGTCACGGTAAGAATCCGTATCGAACGCGTAGTGGGTCGCCGGATTGAACAACAGCTGAAACTTGATGTAGGACAGCCCTTGGTCCCTTGCCATCAAGGTTACGGCAGCGGCCAAGTTTCCGCCCGCGCTGTCGCCGCCGACCGCAATCCGGTTGGGATCCGCTTCTAGCGAAGAGGCATTCTCCGCAACCCAGACAGCAGCCGCATAGGCGTCTTCGATGGCAGCGGGAAACCGATGCTCCGGCGCCAAACGGTAATCTACCGAGACCACGATAACGTTTGCCCCATTAGCCAACTGCCGGCATAACACATCTGCTGCATCCAAGTCCCCGACGACCCAGCCGCCTCCATGATAATAGACGAGAACAGGGAGCGGGTATTTGCTTTGAGGACGATATACCCGAACCGGTATGAGACCGGCCTGACCCGGTATCTTTCGGTTGTCGACTTTCCATACTTCTTCCGGCTGGGCAGCCATGGAGCTTAAGTTGATTGTTCTGGCACTCTCCACGGATAACGTGTGAAGAGGCGGGACCCCTTGTTTCTTCATATTTTCCAACACAACTTGAACTTGAGGGTCAAGCGGCATAATGGTTCCTCCTTAGGGATCAAATATAATGGATACGAATCTTCTTATATCCGAAATAAACAACCATTCACGAGCAGCGCCTTTCGGTAAGACAGCTACCATTCCGGTCAAAATGAAGTATACTGAATGGAGAATAACCCTGTAAGTACGCACTTTTGCGTGACATAGTACCCATTTGGTAACTTCATCATGGGACGGATTGGATGTGATGGATATGGGCGGTTGTCCGGTAGAGGCAACATTGTCCGTGGTTGGAGGAAAGTGGAAGGCTGTGATCCTATGGCGTTTGGTTGGTGGGACCAGGCGCTTTAACGAACTCCAGCGTTCGATTTCGCAAATTACCCGTAAGATGTTAACGGAACAGCTTCGGGAACTGGAGCAAGATAACCTCATTATTAGAACTGTCTATCCGGAAGTTCCGCCGAAAGTCGAGTACTCGCTAAGCGAATACGGCAAGACGTTTATTCCTGTTTTGAATGCCATGGCCCAGTGGGGATTGGTCCATCGGGAACGCGTGTCTGACCCCGTTCGCTCTACGACTTAGATTACCGTTCTAAAACAAAACCATAGCCTCGATAAGGGGAAAGCGCAGGAAAGCTGACATTCAAACGCCTCCCAACACCATAAAGCAGTCCGCCAATACTGGCGGACTGCTTTTCTTCATCTTCATGTCATTTACGCGCCAATCCAAACATTCAGTTCATCCAAATAAAGGAAGTTGGAGGCGCTTGACTTGGAGTTTACTCCATAGTTTTTACCGTCGTGAGATGCCGAGCAGCTGACCGAAAGAGCGGCTGCCTCACATCATTATTTAGAGGGCACTACGTTATAGCTGACAGGCTCGGCCGTATTGCCCGCCCGATCCGATGCCGTGACTTCGATCCGGTTCATGCCCGGCTGAAGGTCGATGTCCGCGCTGAACGTCAGGTCATCCTTCACGTCGGCCTGTACTCCATTCACGAGAACAAAGCCGGGCTCGCTGATTTTACCCGTAACGCGCAGCGTTCCCTTTTCCACATTGTAGTGATTGCCCGTCAATTTCCCCGGTTCATCCAGCACGATGATCGGCGAGTTCGTGTCCAGCACAGTAATGCGAGCGGTCGCGGTATATTCGCCGCCGGCGGCTGCAGCCGTGATCACCGCGGTCCCCGGACTTTTGGCCGTTACCTCACCGGTGTCGCTTACTTCCGCTATGCCGGTGTCGCTCGATGTCCACGTGATGTTCGTATCTCCCGCATCCTCCGGTGTAACGACCGCAGTGAGCTGCGCAGTTTCGCCTTCCTTTAACTCTACTTGTTCCGGTGTTACGTTGATGCCGGTAACGTGCGGCTGATCCGTCTTCGCGGATACCACATCCGATGGAGCAGATTCACCGGCCGCGTTGAGATGTAGAAATATTCCGTCGAAGCCGACAGACCGGTGTCGGTATGCGTCGTACTAGACAGTACCTCGTCGTTAAGTTTGACAAATTCGCCGTCGGCTTTATCGGACCGGTAGACGCTGTACCCTTCCGCCTGCTCTACCGCGTTCCAGTTCAATTCAATCGCGCTGTCACCTGCCGCCTTAGCCGTCAGGTTAGCCGGAGGCGCAGGGACCGAATCTTCATGAACGGGTTCTCCATACACCTTGAATTCGTAGCTGGAAGCACTTCCTCCGCTGTAGTTGGATCCCGTCACCGTTACGCGGAGATAGCGGTACGCCGCATCGAGGGTATCCGTCGTCAAGCCCTGCGTTTTATTGTCCGTTCTGTCCAGGAGGGTCGTGTACGTGACATCGTCATTGCTGCCTTCGATTTTGTACTGGTAGTATCTCGGATAGGTTGCGCTGTTGTACCAGTAACTCTCGAGTTTCGTGATATGCATGATGTCGCCGAGGTCGACTTTCCACCACTGCGGGTAGGAATTCGTGACGGCCGCCCAGCGCGTGCCGGCTTTGCCATCATTCGCGTATTCAATATTGTTCCCTATTTGGAATGAGCTTGCCGTTGCCGTCTTTCCTTCCGAAATGACCCCCGACGTCGTCGTGGCTTGGACCGGCAGGCTCCACAGGCTCGATCCCGAGCTGCTGCGGGCTCTTACTTGATACGTATGCGTCGAGCTCGCATCAAGCCCCGTATGCTTGTATGGGGTGCTTACTCCGCTGATCAACGCGCCATCCACGAACAGATCATAGCTTGCTGCCCCATTCGCATCGTTCCAGGTGACGTCGATTTGGGACTGGCCCGCTGCCTTGGCGGTCAACCCGGTCGGCGCAGCCAATCCTGCAGTCGCCGGCGTAATCGTCAGCACCTGAGCATTGGAGGCATCGAACTTGATCCCCTGGATGGACGCTTGACCCGACACGAATTCAACGGCACGGTCGCTGGCCCGGTTGACCAGCCGGTACTTGGTAATCCCGGCTATGCTCGTATTCGTTGCGGCCTCGATATCCGAAACCGAAGAATCCGGGGATAGGTCAGCCGGCTTCGCGTTGCCGACCGGAAGAAGATACCACTGATCGCTTCCGGCCGCGGCGCCGTTTCCGCCGTTGCCGTTCGGATCGGCATTCGGATCCGCAAGCCCCGTGGTGACTGAAGCGCCCATCGCCCGTGTCTGCGCCGGTGTCGATCCGGATACCTTCAGATAACTTCCGGTCTCCACATTTTGCAATCGGTAGAAGCCGCTGTTCTTCGACGGATCGAATTCGTCAGGTACGGGAACGAACTGCCACTGGCTCGCCGCGCCGTCCTTCAGGTCGCTGCCTCCGACAGAGACCGTGTATGAGGACAGCGGGGAGATGTCCGTTCCATCGTTGTCCTTCGGCGGATTGTAAGAAGAATAGTAGGAATGGCCGGCATCGGGTTCGGGCAAGGAATAACTGATCTGCTTGCCGGACAAGTCGGAGATCGCCCGGAACGAATAGCCGCTGACTTGTTGGTTCGTCAGGCTTCCGGAATCGATCTGGGACATATAGCTCCCCACCGTAGCAGGCAGCTTGCCGACGAGGCGGAAGGTGTCCGGCTTGCCGAGATCATCGGTCTCATAGACGTAACCGTCGTAGCCAACAGAGCGGTATTTGCCGCTGTACACGTTATACGAAAAGGCGTTCTCGTACTGCGTATTGACCGGAACAAAAAGCCGTTCCGTCACGGTATCTTTAAAGATCGGATTGCCTGCGCTGACTTTGACCGAGGTCACATAGCCGGTAGCGTTGTTCTCCTGCTTGATCCATACCGCGCCGCTCTCGACATCGACCGTTACCGTTGCATCCAGTGCGGGATCGGAGTACGTCACCGAAGGGACACTGCCGCCAGGACCGATGATCGTTCCGCTCACCGTATTCGCCGTATATGTGCTGCCTGCCGGGTCTTTGAAAGTGAAATCACCGCTGCTCGGCACTTTCATATAGCCGATATCGAGCGAAGAGTTATCCATCCCGATGCCGGTCAGGCTCAGGTCATCCGTCTCTGGCAAATAGTTGACCGTGAGGTTATGATCGCTGCCTGCCCCCATCGGACTTCCGATCCATCCGGCATACCCTTTTAGAGCAGAGCGCGTCCACGTCCCGTTGTACCATACGTCCCAGGAGCCCTCAGCCATCTTCGCACTGATTGGCGACCGGGCGAGGTGGAAGTAGGTGAGGACATTGCTGTAGCCCGTTTTCCAATTGATATGGTTGTTGTATAAAACGTAAAAATAACCGTTGACGTTATCCACGAAGAAGCGCGTTCCTGCCACACCGTACGACCAAGTCGTCCCCGGAAAACCGCTCGCGGTCACCGCTTCGTCGCTGTCGTTCCACGGCGAGGTCGCCACCTGCCCGATCAGGTTCCATGTCTTTCCTTTATCGGTCGAGTACATGGAGAGAACGCGGTTGTTATGCACGCCCGTGGCGATCCGCTGGTTATTCGTCGGGTTCCCGGTAGCAAATGGATTAAATTGATACTCATCATTGGTGAGCGAGTACCAGTAACCGGTATCCGGATCGACCCAAATGCCGATACCGTCATTGTGATCATCCTGATAAGGCGTTGGAATGCCGTTCGTTTCGTCGATTTTGTAATTGATCGTCCCCGGCCGGTTCCAGTAAGAATTATAAGTCACAGGGGTGCCCCAATTCGTGTTCAGCTTGCCCAGGTCCGTACTGGTGTTGTACTTGATCCAGGATCCCCCGTTGTCCGCCTGCTCATAGTTGGAGACGGAATACATCCAGTGAAACTCCCCGTCCTGATCCACAAACGCGGTGCCGGCGATATCGGCCGTGCCGGAGGTGAGACTGGGGACAGCGTGCTGAACGAAGGTCGGGAATTTCTCCGCGGCTGCGCTGGCCGGCTGCATTCCGAACGGAACCGTACCGGCAGCCAGCACGATGGCGGGAATGGCTCTAAGCACCGCGAGCTTTGCTTTCCATCTTTTACGCATCAAATCGAATAACCTCCTGTCTAGGTATGGTACACATAATCAATAAAGCGCTTCCAAAAATTAGTCTATAGCGGTGCAGCCGGCAGCGTACACTTCCGTTTTTTCACATAGGCAGTACTTTCGTAAGAAACACCCTTGGGAATTAAATATCGTTCATGAAACTTAATAATTGTCGGAGGTACATGATCACGCAAAAAAGCCACCCTTTGCAGGATGGCCCTTTACTTGCCTCTGTTTATGCTACCGTATTGCTGATCACCTTCAGAAATCCGTTCTTTCCGGCCGCATCCACCAACGATTGAATGGAGTCTCTTGCTGCTCCGCTGAACAGGTACCATTGGTCCTCGTTAGCATCATACAGGAGAACTTCCGGGTAGCCGGTCAACAGCTCATCAGGAAAAGCGTGAAGGAGAGAATAGACATCAAACCGCTGCACGCTGCTCCCTTTCTCATCCAGAAAATCATACTGCGCATTTTTGTAATACGACCCGGGCACGTCGATGTTTACCATCCAAGAGTAGCTGGCGGGGGCATCGACTTTGGCGCCTTTGTTTTGTACAAAAGCTTCATAAATGGCTGCGTTATAAGCATTTCCTTTAACCTGCTGAACGACGCCGCCCATCGTCATGTGATATTCTTCCTGCAGTGCTTTTACTTTCACGTTGTGAATGACGAGTGGCGCGGTTTCGACCGTAACCTTCGAATTGCTGTAATTCACTTTACAGCCGAACGTTTCGGCGATAAAGCGAAGCGGGACCATCACGCGATTGTTCTTGATGTACGGCTTGACATCCAGCTGCACTGCTTCACCATTTTTCACGGCCGCCGTGCTGTTCGTTTGCAGCGTCACTTTCATGCTGCTTTTGGTGAGCGTCACTTTCGAATTCGACCAATCGACCTTGGCCCCCAAATTCTCACTGACCACACGCAAAGGCACCATCGTACGCTTGTTTTTCGTCTCCGGCTTCACATCGGACGCCACCGCGACGCCGTCAATTTGGATGGGATGGTTCGCTGCATAAGCAGGCGACGATGCGATCGCAAGAATGAATGCAAAAATAAAGCTTGGAATGATCTTCTTCATGTTTTGTCATCGCTCCTTCTAAAAGTTTCTATCTTATCCAATCCCCATCCCTTATCCTACCAATTTCTAATATTTATGTTAAGGGTAAACAGGCAATTCCTTCGTACAGTCATGCAGGAGCATTTGTCCCTCGCTCCCCTTTCTGTAATAATCAATTCATCAAGATTACGACGATCAAAATCGGTTATGGAGGTAGATCCCATTGATTACTGGTAAAAAGGTCGAACTGCGCCCCGTCTCTCTGGATGATTACAGACGGGCATACGCCTGGAGGAATGATGAGGAAACAGCCAAGCTGGAAGCGGGTTCGGCCCTGTTCTTGTTCAGCCATGTTCCACTCGAATATCTGGAGGATGCATACAGAAAGGAAATCCTGGAACTGGATAAGCGGGAAAAAGGACGCTTCTCCATTTATACGCGCGGCGAACAACCCGAGCATATCGGTTTCATTGAGTACCGAGACGTGAACATCGTCTCCCGCCGCTGTACCGTCGGCATCGGTATTGGAAACAAGGACTTCTGGGGGCAAGGCTGGGGATCGGATGCCCTGAAAGCGCTGATCCGGTATCTGTTCCAGACGATGAACTTACGGCGTGTTCAACTCGAAACATGGGGCGGCAATGCAAGGGCTATCCGTGCCTACGAGAAGTGCGGCTTCGTTATTGAGGGAAGGCTGCGCGAGCATTCCTATATTGATGGACAGTACGTCGACACCATCGTGATGGGGCTTTTGAGGGAGGATTTTCTGAATTTTAGATAGGGGATAACATCTTCCGTTCACCAAAAAAAGCCGCGGTTCCCCATGACTGGAACCAGCGGCTCTCATACTCAATCCTTGCCTTTCAATGGCATACTCACCGGGCGATCGGAACCATGAACCGCTCGCGATGGCGGAATACGGCCCATTCGCGGTAGCCAATGTCATACAAATGGCCGGCGACCGCCGCGAAATGCTCGCCTACGCGCTCGGGTTCGTGCGCATCAGAGCCAAAGGTCACCTTTACCCCATAACGGTGCGCGCGTTCCAGCAAATCACCGTCCGGCACCCAGTGGTTGTCGGAGGAATTGATTTCAATCACTACATCGCTTTCCGCAACCGCCTTCAGCATGACGTCGGCCGCTTCGGTACGCAGCTCCGAGTATCCGTTGAAATAGCGGTTCAAGGAATCCACATGGCCCAAAATGTCATACAAGCCGCATTTCGCGGACTGGGCGATATAATCATAAAACAACTTTTTCACTTCCATTTTTCGTGCCGCGGTCAGGCTTTCCCAATACGCCGAGTCATAAATGCCGATGCCGGCGAACTCATGCACAGAGCCAATGACAGAGGTTCAAGCTCTTCTTCTTCGACCAAGGTAGCCGTTGATTTAGGTTTGCAATGGTCTCAGGCTTACTCGATGAATAAATGGAAACCGTCCTTTTTAATTTACTTTAACGGAAACCATGACAAGACGATGACCTATAAGACTGGGTATGACCAAGTTCAGTATCAGAACGGCTATGTACCTGGAACGGAAGTGGGCTTTGCCATCTGGAGAAATTACTCAGACAGTACCATCAGTAACGCCGTCCGCTTTAAAACGATAGGTACTGCCAACTGCACAAATTCAAGTTGCACAACAAAGCAGCAAACGGCCCTCACATCCATCTTAGAAGTTGCTAATACTAATGTCACCTCGATTGCCAATTGGAAAGTACTTGCTACAGTTGCAAAGGATCCTAAAGACACGACAACAGTTGTACAAGGGAAAACATACGCAAAGTTTTCCAACGTTCGAGTTGACGGAGTCAATTATACGCCAGGAAACACGATTGAGGATTACGCAACCGTAACAACCGGCAACTACTACGCAACGATTTCTGTTGCCAAATAAGGAAGATACAGTTGGAGGTCCTGTTTTCAGGACCTCCGAAACATTTTTGGGGCTTTTTGAGTCTAGTAATAGTACCCCGATTAAGCTTAAAGAAGGAGTGAATTTTATGTTTAAAAAACATTGCTTGCCGCTGTTATATCAACAGCAGCTGTTTCGAGCATGATTGCGCCAAGTTATGCGGAACCAGGTAGTAATACATTAAAAGCCAGTCAAGTTTTTTCCGGCGAAGGCAAAACGGCGTGGGCGAAACTCGACAACGGTCAGTTTACCGCTTGGGGTTCCAATTATACGGGGACTTTTGGCAACGGCTATGACGGAGTCTATTCGATTGCTCCCGTGTATGTTCCACTTGATTTCAAACAAATCGTAGATGGCTTCAATCATGCAGTCGGCTTGAAAGAGGACGGGACTGTATGGACATGGGGAATGGATATCAACAAGAATTCAGTATCCAAAACACCAAAACAACTACCCGGTGTAGACAACGTGATTTCCGTGTCAGCTAGCCAAGAGAACACCTTCGCCTTAAAGAAAGATGGGACAGTATGGCAGTGGGGCAAGAATTCCGAGAACATGCCAGCCCCCGTATCAGGGATCCAAAACGCAAAAGTCATCGATAGTGGATCTTTCCACTCCCTAGCCCTGACAGCAGATGGCGAGGTTTACGAATGGAGTGCGGATAAGTCTGTCACAAAGGTCAACTTGAATCACATAAAAAGCATAAATGCCTTTCACTCAGCTAACGTCGCTGTGAAGGACGACGGGACGGTTTGGTTTTGGGCGTCCGATCAACCTGATAAGCCGGCGCAAGTTAACTCATTACACCATATTTCGGAGGTTGCGCTGTCTGAATTCGGATACCTAGCCCTTGACTCTGATAATCGCATCTGGCAGTGGAAACCTGGGGACAACCACCCAACTAACGTTGTGTTGGGTGACGTTGTCAAGCATATCGGTGGAGGCCAGGATTACGTCTATGCCCTCCTTAACGATGGGCGGGTACTTGCCTGGGGGAATAATGAGAACGGTCAGCTTGGAATCGGCAGCCTAAAGAAAGTTGTAGAGAAACCGACCCTGGTTGCGAAACCGATTGGGATTTCGATCAATGATAAAGAAGCAGTTATGTCCCTGTCCCCCGTCATTATAAACGGAACGACTCTAATTCCGCTAAGGGGAGTATTCGAACAGTTGGGAGCGGAAGTAACCTATGATGCAAAGAAGAGGTTGGCCACGATTGCAAAGGGGAAGCTGATCATTCAAATCGGTCTTCAGGGCACGAGCGCTACGGTAAACGGAGAGCGCAAACAGCTTCCAGAACCAGCCCAATCTTTTAGTGACAGCATCTTTATCCCCCTTCGCTTTATCGGAGAAACGTTGGGGTATCAAGTAGGTTGGGACCCGGCCAACAGAGTAATATCCATCAACGGATAGCTTAAGAAGCACAGGAGATCCACACTTCCTGTGCTTTTTGTAGCGTCTGGTAATGTCAAATAGCCCCGCCTAGCTGCTGAGCAGATGTGGGCTAAGTAATCTCTTTACGGCTCTCTGTCTCTCACCTCCTTTCCGGTTTTCTCCCAACCGTTGCTTGCCGAATTGTTGGTACTCATGACCCGTTTGGCGCCAACGTAGCGGTTGGCGCCTTGTTTTTGCCTTACTCCACCTACTGTGAAATACACGTTATAGCCCTGCTGCCCAACTGAAGGCATCGAAGGACATAAAGCCCAATTCGTAAAGGATTGGGCTTTATCACGGTAGGTAACTAACAACAAGGGGTAAAGAATTCATGAAGAAGTATGTTTTAGGACTTTTCCTTACGATATTTGCGATATGTTTTTTTGCATCCACTTCTTTTGCCGATGAAGTGCAAAGACCTGCTGTATATGTTTATAATGAAAAACTCACATCAGATATTATCGTTGCCTATGGAGGAACCACCATGGCTCCATTCCGCGAAATATTTGAAAAATACAATATGAATGTTCAGTGGGATTCCAAAACCAAAAGTGTTACAGCAACAAGCAAAGATCGATTAACAACGATTAAACTTGCTGAAGATGATATGTATGGTTATGTAAACGACAAAAAGGTAAAGCTTACCCAAACGCCTTTCCAATTTGATGGTGTTCTATATGTCAATCTGCGTTTTATTAGCGAATCGCTTGGTGCACATGTAGAGTATATTAAAAAGCCGCTGTCCGTTTACATTACCTTTCCAGATGCAGAGAAATCGGATAAGTAAACACGAACATGAAAGGAACCGGCCCATGGCCGGTTCCTTTCATTCCCTAAACATTTTAATACGGTATCTCCCAAGGGCTCTATATCAAGGAAGTGGAAGGGATGATGCAATATGATTTAACCAGCGGGAACTGGAATAATTCTAACGAAACTGGACACTTTAACGGGAATACTGTGTTTAATGGAGGAAAAGACCATTATGAGGAAAAGACAGCTTGTAACTACGACTATCTTAGCTTCGCTAATCGTTTCAACCGTTGCTTTCGCAGAAACTCCAATCAAAATTATATTTCATAAAAAAGAAATTCAATCAGATGTTTCTCCACAAATAATAAAAGGTAAAATCATGGTGCCTATTGAGGCTATAGGCCAAGCAATGGGATACGATATAAAATTAGACCCCCGGAAAAATACTGTATATATTTTGGATACAGAGTCCATCCCAAAGTTGGTGGCAGCATTACCAGATGCCGATGCCACTCTTTATGCCGTTGAAAAAAGTGGATACTATACGAACTTTGAACTAAAGGTTAAAGACGGAATAAGACATTTCCCTTACTGGCGAAGTTCGAGCAATCGAGAAATAGAGCTTTATTATTCGGATATTAATAAGGATGGAGTTAACGAACTAATCATTGTCCTGACTACTGGGGCTGGATCAGGTGTATCTGAAAAAGAAGTTCATGTATTTAACGTGAATCAATCGACACCCGGAGAATTTTTGAACGAAAGCTTTGTTGATAACCCGATAATCGTGGCTATGAAGAATGTAAAGACCAAATTAACTGCAAAAAAAGCAGAGGTCACTATCGGCAAAAAAAGAACAGTTGTTAATATTGAGAAGTTGGGAATTGACCCATCCCATCTATTTAAAGATATTGCATACGGTAGCATTATCGAATACGAAATACAAAATGGGGAGCTAACGGCAATCCTTCCCACTCTTATTACACCGGGAGGCGAAAGTGTGGGAAGCATAATCATCACTTACGAATACAAAGATAAGATGTACCAGGCCAAGAATATTATGTTTGCACCAAATTAGCGATAGCCTACCTGTAAGGTAGACTATCGCTTGTTACAATTTTAGTAACCATTAACACGGAAAAATGTGTGATTTCCGATTACCTGCTTTTCAACAACAAGTTGATAAAAGTTACCCGACGATTTTCGTTCAAATGTATAATACTCGTTCACATCAATTTTTTTCGAGTACTTTGTGTAAACGTCATTTCTTACAAACCAAAGACATTTTCCGATGGGATTATTCTGGGCAGCCATATTTTGTGCTATAGCCAAACTATCCTTCCAAGCTTGTGAGCTCCGATCCGGGCATCGAGCGTACGAAGTCGTCATACCTTGAAAGTCTGCTATACCTGCATTCGTATGAAGGATTACACCTTCTAGCGTACCCCCACCAAATTCAGCAAGGTTTTTATCCTTTCTATTTTTGATAACATGTGCTACCCCTTGCTTTCCAAAAAAACCCTCGCCTTGAGCTTCTGCAAAAATAATGCGTGCAAGCAGATCCGCACTATCTCTCCCTGCAAATTCAGACAAGCCTGAACCATCACTTAAACATGCACCGTAATCATATGCCATAGTGTATTACCCCTTTATTTTTTATTTTTTTAAGAACAAAAGGGATACAAGTACCGAATGATTATCCCAAACCATTAAGTATTTGTTTCGTTCTTATACCTTTTAAAGAGGCGTCGAGAGATAATAAAACAACCACCCTATAAAATAAAAAATCGACTTTCATCTTTCGAAAGCCGACTTAACAGGTCTTAATCCTCCACCATTTTTTGAAAATCCCAAAACCCTGGAGTTGATTCTAAATCATACTGGTAAATTACCTCAATCATTTTTAATACCAAATCTTGCTCCAGATCCTCACGTTCTTGTTGAGATGTCTGAAATAAGGAATGTTTCAGTTTCGGTGAAAATCTTTGAATAATATTCAATAACGCTTCTTGGTTTCTGTTTTTTGCTTTTTCCATAAGATTGGCTAAATCCCCCATCGTCTCTCCTCCAACTAATTTCTTTAACTATTTGTTATCACTTTCTTTAAAATAATTCCGAATACGTTTTAACGATTTTTTATGGGTTTTTGATATTACCTGTTGAGATACACCAAACAATTTGGCTATTTCAGTATCCTTTAATCCATAAATATAAGACAGCTCCAGGACCCTCAACTGGTTTGTAGTCATCTGTTTCAAGGCCTCACTTAATCTAGGATGAGTAATTTGTTCCTCTAAAGATGACTTCTCAGTTAACATATATAGGATATCTGTTTTTTCTGAAACAATAAGGTCTGACAATGTTGTGGTTTCATCCTCGCCATTTGTAACTTGCTGATCCAAAATTAAGGAATACCGCTCCTTGTTTTTTCGGATTTTTTTATCATAGGTAACAGAGTTGTTATGAAGCAATGTCGAAAAATACTTAACTAAACGAACCTCAATATAAAATACCTTGAAGACATTATTTAGCCTTTCTCTATTATAGTTACTCGGAAAACATACAGCCTGTACAAGGAGATTTAGATGCTTTTCTGTTTTTAAAAATCCCCTAACTATGGAATTATTCAAAAATCTTTGGTGTCTTTGTTGAAACTGTTCGAACACATCAGCCAGGTGAGGATACTCCTCTTGGTAAGGGAAAGGATACTTCATAGCGAAATCCTCCTTTTTTTAATTAAAGAGGAAATAAAAGATAAATCACAACCACATAGAAACATGTGTTCCTATTTATTGTAATTTCTTTTTTGATTTGCGACAAAGTAAAAAGGACTTATTGGGATCGGTTGTTTGGCTTTTTAAAGCCTTCGCAACGCATGCCAATAAGCCAGGAGTAATTGTATTCCTTTCTTTAATTGAGTATATTGATATCAACGCTTGAATGTATACATCCCTCGGCGCACGAACAGTACTCACTGCTCTCCTCGCGTTTTACGGGCTTAAACCAAGAATTAGGGATCGAGAACCAAAGTAAATGGAGTTGAGCCTTTTAAGGGGGGAGTAAAGGGGTGTAGCGTCTCACCTTTTGTGGTATAATTCTCTATAGAACAGGCGTAAAATAAAATAACCACGATGCTGGACACATCGCGGTTATTAACAAAGGCCGGTGGGCGACCACGGCGAGAGTTTCATAACAAGGTACGAAAAACCACCGGATAGCTAGGGTGCCAACCTATTCCCGGTGGTTTTTCTTGTTTTGCCGTGCTTGCTTCCAGGCGCTAATCAAAGTTTTCAGGCCGGTAAAAATACCAACCAACTTTAATAGTCCGTCCAAAAGCTTCAAGATCAATTCAAGAATGGACACGGCGTCACCCCCTTTCGGGTTAACTTCGCCGTGTCCTCCCACCGGTTACTTTGTCCTCTAGATTATTATCCTAAATTTCATTCATACAAAATTATTTTCCCGATTTGGGCTTCCTTCACAAATACACCGATGAATATCGTAATCTAATTTCGTCTAAATAAATGAGAAACAAAATTACGATGATCAAGCAGAAAGGACGATCGCATGCGTAAAATCATTCTATTCATTCACAGTACTTTGAATGGAGTTGTCACTGGCGACCCAAGCGAGGACAAAACCGACTGGGCAGCCTGGAGAAATAGCGCTGGCATTGAGGAAGGGTCTCAGTATCTATTAAATATTTTCGAGACAGCTGATACCATTTTGCTTGGCCGCGGAACCTATGAAGACCTCTCTAGAAAATGGCCGAATACTCGAGGTTCAAACCTGGGTGATAAGATAAACAACGCCCACAAACTCGTTGTAACTAGCACCCGCCCACACGAAAATCTAAAATGGGGAGAATTTGAAGCTCCAAAACAATTAACTGGCAGTAATATAGAAGAGCAAATTAAGGACCTAAAAAATGGGGACGGTGGCGACATCGTTATTTTCGGTAGTCCAACGCTCGTGCGATCACTTGCAAACGCAAATCTTATTGACGAATATCAGATAGTCATGCACCCGGTTGTGGTCAACGTAGGTGAGCATTTGTTTGACAATCTTAAGGAGCAGAAGGAATTTCATCTCGTGGACGTCAAAACACTTAAGGTGGGTTCCCTCTTGGTAACTTACAGACCCGCTACAGCTTAACTCAACCCGGCAGATCATTACTGACAGCACGAAATGACGACGTGCGAGGTCATCATTTCAGCGAAATTGTACATGATCATTCTTGAGAAAATCTCTTGGGTGATAGACTCCTGTTTCTTTGCGTGAAAAATTCGTCAGACCAACGGTAGGGATGTCCACGTTTCTTTTAGCGAATTCGCTTACTCATTCATTGCGAAACCTCTTTTTTCGTAAAAAAAGAGCGGGCTATCTTTTCGATAACCTGCTCTTTTCTTGTTTTTGGACCGCAGTCTTAACTTAATGACATTGTGCTTAGCCCTCCTTTTTTTGTGCTGCCTGCTCTAACGGTATGAAGTATCTTACCTCTTCCAACTCCGTGTAAAAGCCTACGCATTCATATAGTGATAAGGCTGTTTTGTTTGAAGTTAATACCATGAGATTCGCGTGATTTAATTGATTAGAACGGAGATATCTCAAGCCTTGCGTAAGCAAATATTTGGCAAAACCGCGATTCCTCCAGGGTTCACGGACAAATACGTCCTCAATCACGCCATGGCCTTCCTCCTGCCATGTCATCAACCCGCCAACAATAATGTCCGACTGGCGTATGACCATAGACGTCCAAATATGATTTTTCTTATATTCGGAAAGTCTATTTACTCCCAGCGGCGTATCTGGCCAGATTTCAGCTTCTACGTTCAAATATTGTTGTTCCTCGGAAGGTGTCTCCATCTGCCAATACGCAAACTGATACCCATCTTGAAGCTCTAACTCAGGAATGGGTTCAGCTAGGTTTCGATTCATACGGTATAGACTATTCAGATGAAGGTATCCTTTTTGGATAAAAAACTGATTGTTTGCGGTTTCTGATGAATCGTTCCCCACACAAAGCATCGTTCCGTATTCTTCAGACAAAGTCTCTTTTAATTGATGGGCTCTGGCCAGGAGATACAAATAGATTTTTTCAAGCAGATCCATGTCATTGTTTCTTTCCGGAATGGTCTTAAGATTCATATAAATGGAATGACGGTTTTCTTTCGAGCGACCCGGAGGCACAACGTTTATGATGCTCACTTGACCCTTGGCGACCATTTTCCCCTTTTCAAATGCACAATACACGTTATTCCAATTGTCTTCATCTCCGACCCACCAAAAGACGGCATTTCCTTTGGCTGTTACCGATTGGTACAGATCACCCAGTAAAGGCATGTCTGCATGTTGAAAATTACGGATGACTGTCTTGGGCGATAATTGGCTCAAATACATACCCCTCATTCCACGGCAGGGCTTTCGCAGTTTATGGAGCTAACAAATGCGAGTTCCCCTTTAATCTTATCGGTTTGATCATTCAAACGCTGCAAGAACTACAACTATATTACTCGAAGAAATAGGGAACAGTACGGTAAAAAATGACTATGATTAAAGTATCCTGCCCATTAGCGGTAAGCTGCGGTTGTATTACCAATATTAAAAGAAGAACCGGCGCGAGGCCGGTTCTATCATCCCTAGTCAATTTCCCTAATTGGCCTTTAAGAACCTGCACCCTCTTCAGCCTTTTTGCCTGCGATCAACAGCTGCACCCCGATCATTGCCACGATGATTACGAGCATCGCGAGAAGCGCAGCGTGATAGCTGCCGCTGTAATCATGGATCGTTCCCACCAGCAGCGGACCGAATGCGCCGATAATGTAACCACCACACTGAGACATCGCGGCCCACGCTCCCGCTTCCTCCGAAGTGTTCGTCTCAACAATCGGCAGCATCAGCGCCAACGGGAATAATCCGCCTGCCCCGATTCCCAAACAGATAATAGCCGGCAGCATCGGCAGGTGGAACAATAACATCACAATGCCGATCAACTCAAACACGCTGCACAAAACCAGAAACAATCTTCTTTTGCCAAAGCGGGACACCAGTCCCGGAACGATTAAGGAGACAGGAACTTGGATAATCGTAAACAGGGTAAGGAACACCGCCGAGCTCGACGGACTGTACCCGAAGCTGTGGGCAATCGGTGAAATCCATGCGGTGATGGAATAGAACATGCTTGCCATAAAACCGAAAAATAACGTTAACAATATCGCTCTTTTATTACGGATGGGCAGCCTGGAACGAACCAATCTCTTCCGCTCGGCCTTGTTCCGGAGAAATGCCGACCAGATCAAGAGGGCAATAACACCCAAAATAGCCCAGCATGACAAGGTCAACGTTAAGCTGTGATGACTCCGGTCGTATATCGGAATGGAGAAGGCGGATGCTAATGCTGCCCCCACAGTCATTGATGCGGAATAGATGCTGACGATGCCGGGCTTCGTCGGGAAATATTTTTTAATAAAACCGGACAACAGCGGCCCTGCCAAACTGATCCCGATCCCGCCTACCAGCGCAGTAACCACCAGGATCGTGACGGAGCCGACGATTCCTCGCAAAGCAGTGCCTCCTGTAATGAGCAGCAAAGCGATGACAATCGTGCGCTCCAGCCCCAGCCGATCACTCAGCGCCGTCGCTGCAGGAGCAAAAATCCCCATACATAATACAGGCAGCGTCGTGAGCAGACTTGCGGTCAGCCCGCTCATTCCCAAATCGCTCTGCATAGTACCGAGCAACGGGGCAACAGACGTAAGAATTGGCCTCAGGTTCAACGCTGCGATAAATATAGCTAATAATAAATAGAACTTTCTCATCGATTTCCTCCACCCATCTGCTTTATGTACATTCAGTATATGGAACCGCCTTTCATTGTTCAATCCTATAATTTATATTATTATGATAGTAAAATACTATTAAAATCAGGAGACCCTGCATGGACACTCGAAATATACAGTACTTTATGGCCGTATATGAGCATCTTCATTTTACAAAAGCCGCCGAAGAGCTTGGCATCTCTCAGCCCACACTAAGCCAGCAGATTCGAATCCTTGAAGCGGAGTTCGGCATGCCGCTCTTCGACCGCATCGGCAAGAAGGTGGTTGCGACGGAAGCCGGTAGGCTTCTGCGGGAGTATGGAACGAAAATGCTGCAAGCGGAACGGGATGCCAAAAATGCCATCAAAGAGCTCCAGTCCGGCAAACAAGGCACCGTTCGGCTGGCCGTGCTGCCTTCTGACCTGGATTTTCAACTCGTTCCGCTGTTTGTCCAGTTCAAATCCACCTATCCTGACATCCAGCTGCAGGCCTTCTCAACGATCTTCGTCCAGGACGAAGTGCTTAACCATAAAGTGGATCTCGGCATTGGATTGCGCGGACCGGTCGATAAAAGGCTGACCCAGATTCCGCTTGGATGCGAACCCTATCATCTATTCGTGAATTCGGCAAGCGAGCTCGCCGACAGGAAGGAGATCACGCTGGAGGAACTGAAGGAGCATGCCTTAGTGATGTATCCAAAAGGGCATCTCGGCCGCGATCTGGTTGACGATGTATGCAGACAAGAGGGCTTCGAATTAACGACGGTGATGGAGGCCAGTTCAGCCACTTCCCTGCTGCAACTCGTATCGGCCGGGGTAGGCGCGACGATTCAACCGGCTGGATTGCTCAGACAAAATCCGGAGCGGCCCGAAATTGCATCGATCCCGATTACTGGACCGACGCCGGTGCGTTATCTCGAGCTGATGTACTATGCGGATCGATTTATTAGCGGCTCCCAGCAGCAATTGACGAATTGGCTGATCGATTACTTTAACGCCAACATAGGCCAGAATCCGCATGACGGTTAGGCTCGAGGCACATCATAGCACTCCCAGGCTCTAAGATGGCACTTACGTTGACAAAATAAATGTAATAATTTATATTACAAATGGTGATGCAAATGAACAGCGATTTTATCGTGGCTGTGCACAGCCTTGTATTTCTGGCTTATGCGCCGGACAATCTGAAAACCAGTGATAATATAGCCAAAAGTGTGGCCGTCCATCCGGTGCGCGTTCGCAAAGTACTGTCTTTGCTTAGAAAACATGGCTTCATTCAATCCAAGCATGGAGCTAAGGGAGGCTTCATCCTCGTCCAGGATCCGCGGACAATTACCTTGGATAAGCTCTATGTCTTGACCTCAGAGGGATCCCTGAAGCCCAAATGGCCCGACGCCAATCAAAAATGTGCCATCGGCGCGAATATCGAACGAGCTATGGACGGTATCTTTGAAACGACCGAACAACGGGTCGTGGCCAATTTAAAGGATTATACGATTGCCGATGTGTTGCACAGGATCGGAGAGCAGGATTAGGAACAGCCTGCTTCTTTATTTTTCGGACTATTGTAATAAAAAATATTACAATTATGCTGAAGATTCAAAAAATCATCTATTATATTTCAATTCTTTTACGTATATATGTAATAAAAATTATTACATTTCTATTGAAATTACCACTATGATTAACATAAGGAGATTTTCTATGTCTAAATCACGTACAGTTAATCGCATGTCATTTTGGTTTGTGGCTTACGCCCTTTTGATTATTATGATGGGTACGAATATTCCGGCTCCCCTTTATAGCCTTTATGGGCAATTGTGGCACTTTTCAACGGGAGTGACATCCTTTCTTTTTATTATGTATGTCCTTTTTTTGATACCCGCAAGCTTTGTGTTTGGTCAGCTCTCGGATCGTATTGGACGTAAAAAAGTGCTGCTGGCCGGCGTGATCGCAGCCGGAGCGGGTTCGCTCATGTTCTCGGTATCCCACAACCTCGCCATGCTGCTTGCTTCTCGGGCGATTCAGGGCGTTGGCGTCGGTATCATCAATGGGACGGCTGTTGCGACACTGTCTGAGCTGCGCCCGGCAAGCAGCAAAACGGCCTCGCTGGTGGCATCGGTGTCCATCGCAATCGGGACGGCCATCGGTCCGCTATATTCCGGTCTATTGGGTGAATATTCATCCTCCCCCATTCGGCTTCCCTATTATTTGCATTTAGTGCTTTTAGGTTTTGCCTTCCTTGGGTTATTAGCCGTACCGGAAACCCGCAAAATTGCGGACGCACCCCAGCGGCTGAAGCTGCCCAGCGTGCCGGCCGTGATCCGGAAGCCGTTTACGATCTCGGTGTTGGCGTCGATCATCGCATGGGCGGTAGCCGTGTTTTTTATGACGCTGGTGCCGACGGTCATCGCCACCCAAATGAATCTCCATAATTTGGCCTTATCGGGGGCTGTTGTTTGCTTAATGCTCGGATTTTCAACATTATCCCAGATTCTGTTCAAGTCCTTGTCGGCATCGTCAGCCATCTATACAGGTTTTGCTCTGCTTACGCTCGGAATCGTGGGCGTTGTCATTGCAATTCCTACTCAGTCGGTTTTCCTCCTTCTATTAAGCACCGTGTTGGCGGGAAGCGGGCATGGGCCGGCCGCGTCAGGAAGTATGGCTTGGATCAATGAAATGTCCCCCTCCGGAAGCCGGGCGGATATGATGTCGATCTTTTATGCGGTCACCTACCTGGGTGCCGGTATCCCGGTGCTTGCACTAGGCATCGGCGCCGAGTGGATTGGCTTTTATCAAGCGATTTCCATCTATTCCGGACTTATTGTCGTTTTTGCCGGGGTAGTTGCGTTCATTGTCAGGGGTTATCATACCAGGGCGTGATCGGGAGCGCTTAAATCCTGCATCCTTCCCTTCTCTTGCCTTTCTACCCAGTCTGATTGGCATGAGGTACTGAAAAAAAGCCCGATTCACCTGCCGGTGGAATCGGGCTTTGCATGCTTATTCCTCGAAAAACTGATTTTTATCCACACCGGAAACGTTTAGCTGAATGTCCGTCGAATTGGCAACCATTCTGAACTGATTGTCGTTTACCTTTTCTGCTACGGCAGATACGGATGCACCTTGCAGCTGGCGATTAATGGCTCCAACCAAGGCATCCATGGTGGCATACCGCGACACTAACGTGACGATGGCCGTATGCTCCCCATCGCTCACGTTAAACGTTCGATTCTTGCTATGGTCGATATCGGTTCCGTTATATTGGCTCTGTGGAAAGAAATATTTCCAGTCAGATCCGCCTAACGTAACGGAAGACTCCGAGCCGGTATTGAATGCAAAGATCGAGAACGTATCCCCGAATCCGACGGCACCCAAAGTTCGCTTCCCCAGGTCGATTCCATGCGCATTGCAGTAATCCTGAATAAAACTGTCGACGGCCGAGCCCACGACTTGCCCTGCAGTAAACTCACCTAAGGGAATATTCCATGTCAGATCAATAGGGATCGTTATCTTCCCGTCGCTGATCGTGAAATGTTTGGGCGCGCTCTGGAAGTCAGTCGTTTGGACCTGGAAGCTCTCCCCTCGGGCTTGCGTTGCATAGATGGTGGAAAAGTCAAAATCGGTTATGGTTTTGCTCGTGATCACTTCTGGTTCGTCCTTGATAGCTTTCACGCGAATACTAATCTCTTTCGTATCAGAAGCAGCTCCTGCGACGATGTTCGCGACAAGGACGACGTCCGTATTTTCGTTCAATCCTTCACGCTGCACGCTGCCGGTCGTTATATCCACGATCGTTGATTGCTCTGTATTTTTCAGGATCCAAGTAATTGTCGCGCCGTCTTGGGCGTTTGGCAGCTCGATCTTTTCCGCAACACCGTTGTAAACAACCTGCAAATTCCCTTTGGCTACGGCCACGATTTTCAAATCCCTGATCATGTCCTCGGCGTCCGTCAGTTTGCCGATATCGCCTACCCGCTTCTTTTGGCTATCCGTTAAACCATCGTAATGGGCGCGGGCTGACGTTACAGCCAGTTCATCGGTCAGCTTGATATCCGCTTTCGCCGGCAAGGACGCGATTTCGGCTCGGACCGGCGCTGCAGCCTGCTCATCCAGTGCTGCTTGTGTTTCCAGTTCGGCAATCGTTTGTTCGGCCTCCGTCAACTTGGCGATATCGCCTACCAAAGCTTTTTGCGCATCTGTTAACGCATCATAGTGTGCGCGGGCTTGGACGACGGCCGGTTTGTGGGATAACTTGATATTTGCTTTTACAGGCAATGCTGCGATTTCGGCTTTTACTGGTTCTGCAGCGGCTTGATCCGGATTCTGATGAGGAGCTTCTCCTCCTCCGTTGGAGGGAGCGCTCCCGCCGGAAGATGGCGTCGACGGAGTCGGAGTCGGTGTTGGTATTGGCGTTGGTGAAGGAGTTGTGGGCGGCGTTGGCGTTGCGGGCGGTACCTTGGGCGGCTGGGTGCTGCCTTCGTCCGCCTTTGCCTTGTCGTTCAGAAACTGGACCGTCACCAGGGCTGCGTCCTGGCGGGTCGCCTGATTTCCGGGATTGAAGGTACCGTCGGGGTATCCATGTATGAGTCCCAATTCAACGGCAGCGGCGACGGCATCTCTGGCCCATGCGGAGATGGATGCAGCGTCGGAGAACGTTAAATTACTTCCTTTTCCTGCAGGGTTGACGCCTAGGGCGTTCACGAAAATGACCGCCATTTGCTCGCGGGTGAGGTTCTGGCCCGCTCCGAAAATCCCGTTCCCCATGCCTTTGAACAATCCTGCCTTGAACGCCGCCTCCACGGCAGCATAGGCATAGTTTTCTTTCGGTACGTCTTTGAAGGTCGGCGTTCCCGGCGGATGGCTAAGGTCCAATTGAAGCGCTCTGGCCATGATGACCGCAAAATCCTGCCGCTGAATACCGCTAGCCGGATTGAATTTTCCATCGCCTGTTCCATGGATGATTCCTTTGCTGACAAGCTCATTTATCGCGTCTTTGGCATGACTGTTTGAAATGTCGGACAGGGACGCATCTGCGGATACATGCGGCACCAAGGCGCCCAGCAGGGCAGCGGCCGATAGAATCGATATCGATTTCCCTTTTAAACTCATCTGGATATTTCCTCCTAAAAAAATAAAATCGATAGAATCAAAGCGTTGGTTTGCCGGTGACATGCCCCTCCCTTTCATCCTTAGTGATTGTTTTGAGGCTGTATTTTAATACTATAAAACGATTTTGGTTGATAGAAATCCCCCGTAAGGGGGACGCCGGGAGAAGGAAAAGGGGAATATCGTAATAACCTCCGACATCAATAACAAAGATTTCATCGGACAAATCAATTTTTTTAAAATGAAGATCGCCGAGCAGTTCTGCCTGTTCTGTCGTCAACTCGATTCCTTCACTTTGCTCAAAGAACGCTAGGCTTATCACAATATTTCCCTTAAGCGTTAAATAAGCGTTGACCTGTTCAAATTGCCTTTTGAATTTAGTAGACCCGCATAAAGTAATTACTCGCATTATTTCACCCTCTCTAACCCAAAGAGCAAGCTTTCTATTCGTCAATCATACCATTTTAACCAGACTTCAAATAGACGCCCTCCAGTCGCTGTGTTAGAATTCCCTCATATGGGAAAAAGAGGAGTGAGTCAACGTGCCAAAAGACCAGCTGCAGCCATTAATTGCTCTCCGTGAACAGGGACGCGCCAACCAGGATCAAGAACTACTGGCCGAAGTACGCACCAGGCTGTTGGAGCTGCTGAATGAAGATCCGAATGATGCGCAGGTGAACTATCAGACTGCAATCGCCTATGACAATTCTGGATTGGGGAGAGAAGCGATCCCCTACTACGAACGCGCCCTGCAGCTCGGCCTTTCCGGTAACGATCTGGAGCGCTGTCTGCTCGGTCTGGGAAGCACCTACCGGTACTGGGGCCAATATGAGAAGTCGATCGCAACGCTCCGCAGGGGCGTTCAGGAGTTCCCTGACAACCGGGCCCTCCAGGTTTTCCTGGCTATGGCGCTGTACAACGGCCAGCAGTATAAAGAAAGCGCCGAACTCCTGATTACCAATCTTATGGAATCGACGACGGATGAAAAGCTGCTATATTTCAAACGCGGCATTTTGGCCTATACGGAGGACCTGGATGAAACCGCCGAGTAAGCAGCCCTCTGTAAAATCAGGAGCGGTTCAGCGTCTAACCCTCGTCGTTCGCATGAATCTCGCACGTTAGCAGAACAGCCTGCCGGCTTATGCCGACAGGCTGTTTCATTGCAGATACCATGCAGGTATTCTGCTTCTATTCACTTTTTAGCGGCATAGAGGAAGCACTTCGCCTCTAAACCCGCCTGCTGGAATTCCCAGTCTCCGTATATATTCACCTGCTGAAAGCCTGCAGCAAGCAGATCCTGCCTCAGCGTTTCCCTCTCCCTAAAAATCAGCGTGTCGTCTTCGCTCTGAACCTCATGGGTATCCAGGTTCTCATAAAAAGTATCGTATGTCACCAGGGGCAGATGAACCGAGGTCGTTTCATGCCAAGTTCTGATGTTCGCCTTCGTTGCCGGATCCACGACCTCACGAAGAGAGTTTTCCTTGGTCCAGCGTTCCCAAGCGCGTGCGAGGGGATTTCTGGTGTCGAACAGAAGATATCCTCCCGGCCTCAAGGACTGAAAAACGTTGCGCAGCGTGGCTGTCCATTCCGCGTCCGTCACAAAAACCTGTGCCACGTTGGACGTCATCATCACCACATCAAACCGCTCCGCCCCCAGTTTCTCGGACGTTCCAACTTCCCATAGCACGGCGTTCTCCGTGTCTTTTTGCTTGGCGATCCGAATCGACGCCTCGTCGGGATCTATACCTGTCACGTGATAACCCTTACCCGCCAAATGCAGCGTCAGCCTTCCGGTTCCGCAGCCTAAATCGGCGATCCTGTCAGGCTTGATCCGCTCAATAATGCGCACGAAAAACGTGTCGTCCTTCCCCCATCGGTTCATTTGATCGTAAATCGATTCGAACATCTTTTCCCTCCCGATTCGCTTCCTGAATTTTCGCTATTCTGATCATAATTCATTGGCCTTTAGGGGGATAGGGAAAGAAAAAATATAGCCGTTTAATATCCGTGCAGAGACATGGATCGCAGCAAAACGGATTGTTTCCCGTCACCTTATCCTTCCCCCAGCGAATCGCGCAGGTGCTGGACATCGCTCATCGGCGGCCGTCCGAATAAACGGGCGTATTCCCTGCTGAATTGTGAGGGACTCTCGTAGCCGACGCGAAATCCGGCCGTTGCAGCATCCAGGCCTTCCGTTAGCAGCAGCCGCCTTGCCGTCTGCAACCGGATCGTTTTTTGATACTGCAGCGGGCTCATCGCCGTTACCCGTTTGAACTGCTTGTGAAAGGTCGTCGGGCTCATGTTGACTTGAGCAGCCAACTCTTCAATTACCAGCGGCTGCGAGTAATCTCTGTTGAGTCGATGGATGGCACTTGAAATGCCCTGGGCATAGCTTCCGATCACAGCAAACGGTCTGAGCAGCGCTCCCTGCTCGCCCTGCAGCACCCGATAAAATATTTCCCGGATGACGAGCGGTGCCAGCATTTCAATATCCGCGGGCGTTTCTAACAGACGGACGAGGCGCAGGACCGCATCCAGCAAGGGAGGAGTGGACGGCTGAACCAAAATGCCCCGCCCTCTAGTCTCTCCCATTTCTTTTGGCGAAGGACTGGACTTCTTGTTGATATCCACCAGGACATCGGGACTCAGCGTCAGTGCCAAGCTTAAATAAGGAATCTCCGGCGAAGCCTCGATAATTTTCCCGATCACCGGCAGATGGACGGAGGTCACCATATAGGTACCGGGTTCAAGCAGGAAGCTGTCTCCGGCTAACGCAGCCGTTTTGGAGCCTTGGACAATGATGTACAGCGAGGGCATGTTGACCGTATGTGTCGGTTCGGATTCCTTGGACAAACGCCGGAAGCAGAGCTCAGGAATTGCTGTGGTATGTACGCCGTCCACCAGCGCATGACGCGCAATTAGCCGGGCTAATTCAGAAATGTGTTGGTTCAAGGCTGGTTCACCGCTCCTTTTCGTTTAACCTAATACATTGATTATAAACTATTGCCGGACAGGATCAGGCAAGGATCGCACAAGAATGGTCTACTTGGTTTCATCTGATTTTTCTTATCATGGGAAAAGCAAAGCAAAAATATCAGATGAAAGAAGGACTGAAGCTGTGAACAATAGGAACGATGAAATGATGTCAGGAATCAGAGGTAAAGTCATTGCTATCACCGGCGCAAGCGGCGGAATTGGAGAGGCAGCCGCCGTACGGCTTGCCGAGCGTGGAGCAAAGCTTGTCATCGGGGCGCGTAGTGCGGATCGGCTCAAGGACATCGTAACGCGAATCGAAAGCCGCGGCGGAGAGGCGGTATATGCAAGCATAGATGTAACAAGCCGCGAAGACCTGTCCCACCTGGTGCAGCTGGCCTGCGAGCGGTATGGCAAACTGGACGTGCTCATTAACAATGCAGGTATCGGACCGATCTCGCCGCTCGATGAACTGCGTGTTAAAGACTGGGAAGCGACCCTCGACGTCAACACAAAAGGTGTATTATACGGGATTGCCGCTGCGCTGCCTGTTTTTCGCAAGCAAAACTTCGGGCATTTTATAAATATCGCTTCTACCGCTGGACTGAAGACCGTGGTGAACCAGGCGGTTTATTCCGGTTCCAAGTTTGCCGTTCGCGCTATATCCGAAGGACTTCGGCAGGAAGCTGGCGACCGCATACGCGTAACGATCATTTCCCCGGGCGTTGTGCAGACGAACTTTATCGACGGGATACCCAATCAAGAAGTGAAAGATCAACTGACTGCGGTTAGAGACGGACTGGGATTACCGGCGGATGCCGTAGCCCGCGCGATCGCTTTCGTGATTGAACAGCCGGCCGATGTGGATATCAACGAAATCGTGATCCGTCCTACGGCGCAGGTTTAAAGGATACCCGGTTTAAAGATTAACCCCTTGCCTCCTTTGTCATCCATTCAATTTTGGGTAACAAGTCAATCGGTAGTTCGGGAGACAGGCCCCGGATGCATAGACGCAGGCTGGAAGTTGCATCCTAACGATAAATGGATTTTAGACAAGGGAGGCATCTACACGAAATGGAACAGGATAACCACTCAGCTAACGAAGCCGAAGCGAAGGAACGAGCGGCGAAAGCAAACCGTAACAAGGGTTCGGAAGCCCAGGACACCGAATTCGCCGGAGAACTCAGCCGCAGCGACATCAAGTCCGCTTTTAAAAATCCGGTAACCGGCGAAGAACGGTTATATTAATTCCGCTATACCGTGAATCAACGTTCGGTGCAAGAGTTTGGGTGTCGTTACCAAGTAACAAAAAATAAGGTTAATCTTAAAGCGCAATAAGCGCCCCTAAGATTAACCTTGTTGTGTTTGAAAGTCGACTCTACAGCTGCACTAACATCAGGTCACTACCGCTGCTTTTTTGTGGAAAAACCTCTGTCTCACCCGCCGCACTGCGCTGCTTAGGAATCATACGGGCCAGCCAGAAAGTCGTTCACCGCTTGAGCATAACCGTATAAATCATCGGAGTGGACACCGTGACCGCATTGTTCGAAAACGACAAGCTTGGTGCCCGGTCTTCTTGCCTGCATGCGTCTCGCCTGATCGGTATCCAGGATGAAGCTCCTGCCGCCATGAATCAGGAGGATCGGGCAGCTTGAGCGCAGCCAGTCGTCCCACCACACCCCGTTGGATTGGGGAACGGATACCTGCAGCCCTTTCAAATCCGTTCGGAAGCCCCAGCCCCGTTCATCCTCCAGCACGCTTTCGGCAAAGTAGTCGATCGCCCGGAGTCCTGCGCTTGCAAGCGATTCCCTCAGCTGCTTCAAGGAAGGCGAGCGGAACGGAAGCTTGGCGGCAAAGGAAAAGTCCGCGTTAATCTCTGCGCCGATATCCTCCACGATCAGGGAGCTCACCAATTCGGGATAACGGGCCGCGAATTGATAAGCATTTAATCCACCCAAAGAATGTCCCAAAATCGTAACCGGCTGTCCACCAAGCTCCGACTGGACCAGATTCCAAATATCCATTACGTAATCCTCCCTGGCGTATTCCTGCCCAGGAGGATGGTCGCTCCATCCATGTCCCCGCTGGTCCAGAGCAATCACCCGCCAATCCTTGAATCGGACCGCCAGCTCCGAGAAAGTCCTTGCATTAGCCATGTACCCATGCAGCATCACCAGCACCTGCCTGCTGTCTCCGCCAAAATCAAGATAGGACAACTGAAGATTTCCCGATTTAAAATATTTTCTTTTTGCCAATGGAGTATGCTTCGTCATTGTACTGTTCCCTCCTTTTTATACGAATCAGGCGCCAAGATGCAGGTCGCGTGTTTTCGTTTTTCGCTGCTTCTGTCCATACAAGCCCGCCAACCCGGCAGATATTCCCATAAAGATCGCGCCTGACGCCGCGCCGAATTGCAAACCGTACTGCTGCACTCCTACCCCGCCGACGATGGGTCCCATCATTTGTCCTGCCGCGAAAAAAGCGGTGGCGATGCTGAGGCATGCCGCATAGGCGCGATGTGGAACGTGGCGCCGAAGCAGCGAAGTCGTCATCAGCGGCGGAGTAATAAAAGAAACAAGCCCGATCGTCACCGCGCCTAGTGCGGTAAAGAACAAATTCCCGGTCGTTATGCCGAGCACCCCGACGGTTCCCAAGGACAGACCCGCCGCCAGCGTATACCCGCTCGGCCACCGGTCGATAGCCCTGCCGCCGACCCAGCCGTTAAACATGCCCGCCAAGCCGATACCCGACCAGATTAATCCGGCGAAGAGGGCCGGTATGCCCCTGCTTACCAGATAAGGGATCAGATACGTGAAGTAAATAATGTATCCCGCACCGAAGAAAAAATAAGAACCGATTAAGAACAAGAGCTTCTCGGGGCTGAATAGAAGCCGGTATATTTTGACGCGTTGTTGATCCGGGGTTTTCACTTCCGCCTGGGACGATGAACTTCCCTGTCTCCGCTTGCTCGTGACCACCGCAAAACCGAACGCCGCCGCGACGCCGAATACGCCCATGGCTGCCCAGGCATACCGCCATCCCAGCAAATGGGACGGGTCAATCGTAAGGGGTGCGGATAAGCCCGTGAGCAGAATGCCGGCGGAGCCGCCCAGCCAAATCAAACCCGAAGCCGCTCCCTGCTCAGCCGGCCGAACGACGTCCATTGCAATAGACAAGACGAGCACCGTGGCGAGAGCTGATAGAAATCCTATGACAAATCGCCATAGACCGAGTTGGGCGAAATGACCGCTGAATGCCGAGCCGATCATGGCCAATCCGAGCAAAAAGCATGTCGTTAGATTGATGCCATGCTTCCGGTCCGGAAACCGCGAGATCAATGGAGGCAGGCACAAGGTCCCCGCCAAGTAACCGATAAAATTGACCGTCCCCAACATCCCCAATTGACTGTAGCTCCCCCCAATTTCCCGCTGAATTCCCGGCAGAAACATGCCGTAAGAGAGCCGGGAAAAACCGAGGATCACGATAAATAACAGCGATGCCCACAAGGTGATCCCGTTCCATGCCGATTTTTGGCCCATCATTTGATTTCCCTTCCATTTATTTGTTTGAAATTAGTTTAAAAGAACGTGATTATTTTGTAAAATTGAATTATATGAATGAATTGTTTAATTATCTTAAACTAAGGAGGGACGAAGATGGATTTGCGAGCATTAAAAACGTTTGAAGCCTGCGTACGACTCGGCCACTTCCAGAAAGCTGCGGAGGAGCTCCAATATGCGCCCTCTACGGTAACCCTTCAGATCCAGCGTTTGGAGGCTGATCTGGGTGTTTCTTTATTTATTCGGGATGGCAAACGTGTGATCGTCACCGAGGCTGGCCGGTGGCTCCATCAAGAAGCCGGGACTTTGCTGAAGTCCGTCCAATCCATAAGGCAGACCGTTTCCGAAATCGCTTCGGGAGAAGGCGGGACCGTTCGTTTTGCCGCGATCGAACCCATCGCAAGCCAAAGATTGGCGGCGGTCGTCGCCGATTATTGCAGGCTGCATCCGAAAGTGCAGTTAACGATGGAAGTGAGCGGCAGCCAGCCGATTGCGGACAGGGTTCGATCCGGCGAACTGGACTTTGGGATATGCTCGGTTCCCTCGGCGAAATTCATGCTGGATTTTGAACCGCTGTTCGAGGATCAACTCGGGGTCATGATGCATGCGGATCATCCGCTTGCCAAACGAGATGAGATTGCGGTAAGCGACCTCGCGGGACTTACGGTTCTGGTCAAAGAACCGACTTGTATCTATCGGAAGCTTTGGGAGAGGGCGGTGAGCCAAACGGAACCCCATCCTTTTTCTTGTATGGAGGTAGGAAGTTTCTTTGTTATTCAGCAAATGCTTAAGGAAGCATCCAGCGTGGGGGTCGTTCCAATGTACAGCGGTCTCGAACTGGAGGGTTCTTTGGTCATCCGCCCTTTCTCCGACATCCACCCTATCGTTCCGCTAGGCATCGTTTATAAAGATAAACACCTCTTGGGCAAAGCGACGTTATTATTAATGGATGCGATCAGGGCGATTTAACGGCTTCACTATTATTCAAGGTACGGGATCTAAAGAAAGAACATTTATGTAAAGTACGACGCTAAGAAGAAGCCGACCAATTGTGAACTGCACCCCAATTGTTAGACACACTCTAACAGTTGGAGGTGCAGTTCATTCGGGTCAGCTTCTTCTTTATTTATTCAGAGGTAATTTGTATTTGATCTGAAGCAAACTTATTCAGGGCTTGGTCATATTTATACGTCACTTGAACATTGCATACGTAGTCTGGTAGCACGCCATCAATGGGTATAACAGATCCGACTATATCAAGTGTAAGTTTCTGATCCTTTACATTGTTCAGAATTACATTACCAAAGTAAAGTTTGTTTTCATATTGACCATCTGAATTATGCATTAACGCTAACTCGCTGATTTTTTTACTGAATTTGTATTCTTTCCCTTTATCCTTAGCCTTAATTAGCAGATCATCGCCCTTTTGGCTAACTTCGGTATCTAAATCCGCAAGAATCTTCTCCATACGTTGTATCTTTATTTCCGAAAGGTTTTCCCCGTTTAAAATGTGGGCTTCATTCGTATCTAATTCAGTACCATATCCCGTAACCAGAATGATGACCGCTTCTTCTTTACCATCACCCGTTAGATCAACATAGGACACCTGTGGATTAGAAACACCTTTAAGTATTTTCCAATCGAATTTCTTTTGGCTGCCGTTAACGTCTACAATGACTCCATCTGTTGTTTCAAAAAGCTTCACCTCTCCATTTTCAGAAGCACGGAGCAGCTTAGATGGCTCTTGCTCGTTGTCCATCGAAGAAGTTGCGGACTCTTTGACGTCTTGTGAACCGCTCGCCGGCTTGTCCGAAGCGCATCCTGAAAACACAAAAACAGCAGACAAAAACAATGCAGCAAATCCTATTCCCTTTTTCAATCCTAAAGCCCCTTTCTGGTCGTCTATGAATCATGTTAACAGAGCAAATCAAAAACTGATTTACTATTTTTTAATAATTAGTCATGACTTGCCAGTCCCACGCCCCCTAACTTGCCTGCTCCAATAAACTTTGATATTATTTAGATATCTAAATATTAGCGCCTCCGGCATCCGCTGCAATGCGCTTGCACCTTGCTTAATTCTCACTCCCGCCGCTAAAAACAATATGCCGCCGCAAGTGCTGGACATTTCGCCAAGTACAACAAGCTCCCGTACCACGAAGAACCGGACGATATCGGATCCACCGTCCTATTCCTGGCTTCGGATGAATCGAAATTCATTACAGGCCAGTCCATTCAGGTCGAAGGCGGGCACTATGTCGCGAATCCGAGCATTCCCGATTTTGCTGACTTCATGCAATAAAAGCCCAAACCTCCGGAGCGCATAATTTCATATATTTACAAAAACGCCGGTCAAGACAACGTCTTGCCGGCGCTTTACGTTTGCAGGCTTAACAGCCTGTTCAATGATATTTCAAAATCTTTAAATAAAATGGACTTAACGGTATCCTGTTCGGTATATAGCTCCCTGGCTTGGTACAAGCCATCTTGCAGCGCATAAACGTGAACCGTACGATTTCCTGGATCAGCGATCCAGTACTCTTGGACACCGCCTTTCTGCAAGTCACGACTGATGTTTCCAGCTTAACCGTAAGGCCAGGGTTTCAATCCCCCCGCCGGTAGGCATGGGGAGACGCCCCTACGATCGCCTTAAAATCTTTGCTGAAATGCGCTTGGTCAAAATAACCGAGCTCCAAGGCTACCGTCGTGATATCGGCTCCATTTTCAATCGCCTCGCTGGCTTCGTGCATGCGGTATCGCTGAATGACCCATTTGGGGCTTACCCCTAAGTACTGTTTAAACATGCGCTGCAGCGTGCGTTTGGATGCGTTGAACCGGTTCACCAACAAATCTACGCTGGTCAACGAACGATCCTCCATGATCGCCCTGACGATCTTGTTCAGCTCGTCCACTTTGTCATCCGGCTCCGGAATGTTACTGGACAGCAGTCCTTCAATAATAGCAACCCTCTCTTCCAGACTGCTCGACGCAAATATCCCCTTCTCTGCCGTTTCCGCATCAAACGGAAAATACCTGGAGATATCCACTTTACGGTCCACCAGTTCCGACATGGGCTCTGAACTATAACCGTAAAAGGCCCCTGGCCGATAAAGAATTCCTGCAATCATCCCCTTTCCCTGCAGCGTATAAGCCGCTTTCCTGCTTTCGATTCCGCAGACGTACGAACTTCCTTGTTCAAACACGATGTTGACCCCGGGATGCTGCAATACCTCCTGCGTATACGGCGGCTGCCCCTCTAAATTCCATTCGACGAACCAGTAATGCTGGATCAAATGCCGAAGCCGTTCTGATGGCAGATGACGTGTAATTCTGACGTTCGTTTGTGCCGGGTCAAAATGCAATATCCCTCGGTTAGGGTTCACCTGATGGCGCATCGAATCCTCCCTAGTGGCGCGTTTTTACAAGAAACCTGACGGACGGAAATGGTACGTTACATGTATACAACGTAAATATTTTTGTTTCAAGGAGGATTCGACATGCAGTTAGAGTACACCTTCTACATTGGAGCCAGCCCCGAGGAGGTTTGGGACGTGCTGTTCAACCCTGAGAAATCGTCCCGCGCTTTTATGGGAGGCGTCATTCAATCGAATCTGCAGGCAGGCGACCCGATCCGGTTCGTCGGCCCTGGGCCGGACGGGGAAAATACGGTGCACATTTACGGAGAAATTTTGGCCTATGAAAAATACCGGGTACTCAGCTACACCGACCATCCCGGCCCCTCCCACTTTGCCAACCATGAGACCATGCAGAGCCGGGTAACGATCCGGTTAGAGCCGGTGGGATCGTGCACCAAGCTGCACCTCATCAATGATCAATGGACTGACAGCAACCCTTTGTTCCTGAAAACCGAGAAGTTCTGGTGGATGATTCTAAGCAACATCAAGTCCATCGCCGAGACGGGCAGCTCCCTCGATCTCGGTTTTTAAACGCGCATCCAGCACCAAAAGACGATCACCCTTTAAATGGGATGATCGTCTTTTTTTGGCTGTCCGATTGGTTCTCGCAAACGGATTATAAGCGTTCATTAATTTTGACCAGCAGTCCCTTTAACAGCTGCTTCTCCTCTTCGGTCAGGGACTGAACGATCTCGTCCTCCACCTTCTGAAAGGATTCGTTAAAGGCATCAATCAATTCAACGGCCTTTGGCAAAACATAGATGTTTTTCTGCCGTTCATTATTGGCCGGAATTTTCCGCTCAATATATCCCTTTTTTTCGAGGCCTTGGAGCATGCTTGTTATGCTGGCCCCCTGCAAATGGAACCGATCGGCTAAATCCCTTTGAATGATATCTTTATCCTGGTTTTTATAAATATAATCAAGGACTTTGCCTTGCTGCGCGTTTAATCCCAGCTCTTTAATGCTTTCATCCGCCTTTTTCTTCAACTTCAGGCCGATAATCTGAAACAAGTCCAGGTAGAGTGTATCCTTGCGAGGTTTCATGGTCGTTCCTCCTCAAAATGTTAGGAGACTAATTTTTAACATTTAAACTATACGGGGATTCCAGAAGGTTGTCAATTTAAATATTAGTTTATTGACTGTTAGAAAACTAACTGTTATACTCCGAATTGTTATCAAGCACACATCCAAGGAGGAATAACGAAATGAAGAATACGCTGGACAAGGTTACGGCCATTATAAATGCACGGATTTTCGACGGGGAACAAGTGATTGAGGCACGAAATGTGCTCATTCAAGGGGAGACGATCATTGCCGTGGGCACGGACGTTCCGGAGGATGCAGTCATCGTGGATGCAAACCATGCGACATTACTGCCTGGCTTGATTGATGCCCATGTTCACACGTCCATCGGAGGATTACGGGATGCTGTAAAATTCGGTGTGACGACCGAACTCGAAATGAACGGAGATTTTACCGAAAGAGGACGAGCGATTCAGCTGAAAAATGTGGAAGACGCCGCCGATGTCCGTTCCGCCGGAACCGCGATTACCGCTCCGGGCGGTCATCCGGATGAATTGCTGCCCGATGGAGACGAGATCCCCGAGTTCGTGTTAAAGGAATTGGAGAAGCTATCGAAGGAAGACCGGGAAGCGATGCTGGCGGCTTACGCCCACGATCACGAAGAAGTGCCCCAGGTGACGACGGTGGAAGAAGCGATCAAACATGTGCATACCCAGGTGGAGAACGGCGCGGACTATATTAAAATCATGATTGAAGAAGGCACGGTCATGGGTGCCCCCGGCCTGCCTGTGCTAAGCGACGAAATTCTTAAAGCTGCCGTTGAAGAGGCCCACAAGTTTGATAAAATCGTCATCGCCCACGTCCTGACGGCTCGTTCTTCGCAGACCGCCATCGATCTTGGGGTGAACGGATTGGGCCACCTGTTTATCGACAGACCTGAACTCACGCCCGATTTGGTCCAATCCATCGCCGATTCTGGCGCGTTTGTAACGCCGTGCCTCGTATTGAACTCGTCCATCCTTGGAAATCCGGCATCCGATTTGGCCAATGATCCGCGGGTGCATTCCAAATTAAGTCCGGAATGGATCGATATTTTGAACTCCAGCTTCAATACTTTTCCGCAAGGCGATATGGAGAACAGCTTTAAAAACGTGATGGATCTTCATCGGGCCGGCGTGGACATTCTGGTTGGAACGGATGTCTCCCCTGTTCCTGTTCCGAATCTCGGCGGCCTTGCGCATGGTGCCAGCGTCCATCATGAAATGCAGCTGCTCGTTCAGGCCGGATTCACTCCGATCGAAGCGCTTCAGTCCGCCACCTCAAAACCGGCACGCCGTTTCGGTCTTCACGATCGCGGGCGCATTGCCGCAGGTTCGCGCGCAGACCTGATTCTGGTGAAAGGCGACCCGACAAACCATATCTCGGATACCTTGTCGATCGAAGCTGTGTGGCTCAAAGGCGTGCAGCAACAAGGCTAAACTGGAGAAGCATTCATAGTCGAGGTCTACAGCAAAAGAAGCTTTCCCCGGTATGGGAAAAGCTTCTTTGCCTAAATAAAGAATACTAGCCTGTTGCTGGGCTGAGCAGCTTGGTGTTCAATTCGATGACGCCTGGTCCGTAAGCGCCTGGAATAACTGTGGCAGTCTGTCAAACGCCGCCGCCCCGTCGACCGGGTTGGAGTAATCGCGTGAGGATACAATCTGTCCGAACCGAACCCTGACCACCATAATATACGAAAAAGTGAATGAGCGGCCGGTCTCTGTCACATGACCGTGAACATTCCATTCGGCAACGACGACTTCCGGATCCCGGGTCTCGTGCAGGTCGAGTAATTCAGCCTTATCGAACCGCCTCATTCCGGCGACGCTCTTAAATCGTTCGCGGAGCAACTCCCTTCCTTCCGTCCGTCTGGGAACCCCAGGGGGAGCAAACGGAATTTCGATAACTACGTCTGGAGCGTATAAATCTGCAAGCTCATCCCATGCATTGTCGGCCGTAGCCCGTGTAAAACGTTCGATGATTTCGCGCGGACTGGCGCCGTTTGAATGTGTCTCTTCTGTCAAGCCGACCACCTCACTTCATGAATTAGGAATCATTCATCCGCATAAACGGAGAACATTCTCCGTTTATTATTATACGGAGAGTATTCTCCGTTTGTCAACGATTCGCCCATTGTGTAATATAGATTCAAGCGAGGTGTTATCCCAAGATGTCAAAACAGAACATACCGGCTGATCACGGTGGGGGTACCGACTCCAACGGTGCCATGCCCTCTTCCAAAGCACTGCGTGCCGACGCCAAACGAAATCGGGATAAACTGCTCGATGTCGCGCACAGGCTCTTTACTACCCAAGGCATCGCCGTCTCGATGGATGAAATTGCCCGCCATGCCGGGGTTGGCGTAGGCACCGCCTATCGGCACTTCCCGACCAAGGAAGAATTGTTTGGAGCCGTGATGGTCAGCTACAAGACACGGCTGGTTGAGGAAGCAAAAAAATGGCTCCGCCACGAGGATCCGGGCGAAGCGTTCTTCAGCTATTTTAAAATCGTGATCCGTGAAGCCATAGCCAACAAGGCGATAACCGACGCCCTTGTCGGCAGCGGTTTGGACAAGGACGCCGCGCTCAAGGAAGCTGCGGGAGACTTTTGGAGCGAGCTCGACAAACTGCTTACCCGGGCCCAACAGAACGGCTCCGTCCGGCCTGACGCCAGCGTTGGGGACATCCGGGCTCTGCTTGTCGGTATTCTGCAAGCACACAGCGAGGGCGCGCCATTTCCCGAGCGCATTGTGTTGATTATATGCGACGGTTTACGAGGTAAATAGGCACCCCCGACCGATGAACTTACAACACTAGAAACTGCGTCCCGAAGCCCTTACCGGAAACATAGGCTTTTTCCAGTTCTTCTGGATCGCCGTTGTCTAGTATAACCACATTTTCGGGATACAGCTTACCAAGCAATGCCCACCGAACAAGCTCGTTTCCATCGGTTGGAATGAAGTGGATTCCGTCTGTATTTGTCACCAATCCGGAAAGCGCAAGGATGTCCGCTGCCGAATGCAGGCTGACAGAGGTACGCTTCACAATAGCGACATCCGCGTTGTCGTTTCCTTCGGGCCGGTACATAAAGCGATGCCCTCTAAAGAGCTGACCGAGATCCACCGAAAATTCACGTCCATCCACTTCCAAGCTCAATCGCAGGGTCGTTCGATCAGAAGCAGTAATCGGCAGTAAACGCGCGACGTTCGGACCAGCGAACTCCCCTAAAGAGACAGGAAGCGTATCTTTATTCCCTGGTGTACCGCTTCCCGCATCGGTGCGCGGTGCCGCATAATAATCGTCATGTTCGTAATCGAACGAGATCGCAGCCACATCCTGCGTTTCTTCTGCCTGTATCGTTTGTACCGAATGCCATTTCAGCAGGTACCGCGCCGCCGTCCCGGCCGGCTCTCCCAGCCCGGCAGGCAGTACGGTGCCCAGACGATATTGGAATCCGTAACCGGCTTCGGACAGACCCGAACTGACCACACTTTGCGCATACTGGACAATCGATTTGTGTGTCAACTTTTTCCCAAGCAGCTGAGTTAAAAAGACCTCCCGGGCCGGTTCCAGAAAACGGAGTCCTTTAAACTCCTTATGTTCCTTCACTTCAAACGGAACCTGCTCCCAATTGGCAAACGGAAGCAAGGCATCCCGCAGCAAAACCATTTGGTGCAGGTATTCATTATAGATCTGCATGATTCTTGGGCCCCCAAAGGGTCCCCAAACCTGTGCAACAGCGTCCGGGATCAGGGCATGACCGTAGCAGTGGCTTCTAAATTCCAGCTGGCCAAGCGTTTCCGGCCCATACTTCGCGAGCGTCCTCTTCTCCGCATTCATTTCCCGCGCCCAGCTTACCAGCTGCTCGCCGATGCGTACCGCCTGGGCTGTCAGTTCGACGCCGGCTTTATCCTCTAAAGCAAGAGGACCAAGCGGCAGAGATGACACGCGTCCGGAAATCGCCAAGTTGGCCTGAAGGCTGTCCAGCAGTACCGCCGGATCGCCGTTTACCGGTTCGCCCAGCTGGACCAGCATCGCCTCAAGCAGGGGATCTAGCTCCCTGACGACCTCTTTTGCCCGATATATACCGGCAGGCAAGTTCCAATCCAAGGCGCTGCCCGCCCCTTGCCGGATCGAGTCATTCGAAGATTTTTCAATCCGCGGCTCCACATCTATGGCCATTCCCCATACGATACGGTTATCTTTCAAAGCAAGTTGATATTCAGTCATATTTTTCACACCTCATTTTAATGTTTGGGTTGTATACGACAGCACAATGTTCTCTTTAAAGAATCCCTGCAGCATTTTTAAAGGTCAGGCATCCCCCCTTTCACGGTGAGTTCCAGAGGTTAATTGCTCAGTACCGATTCTTTTCTGCTTTTGAGCGAAAAAGAGTACAGCGCAGTGATCACGCTAAGCAGAATGCTTACCGCTCCTACCCATCCCAGCTGCATCAGAGACGTCTGATTGACCACCCATCCGCCTACCCCGGCGCCTACCGCCATTCCAAGCTGCAGCATGGAACTGTTCAGTCCCAGCGCAAGACCCGAAGTCTTCGAGGAAAGGGAGATGAGGTAATACTGCTGAGCAGGAGTCGTCATCCAAGCCGCTCCGAACCAGACCGCCAGAATGATCAGCGCGCTCACCGTCGTAGCTGCGGCCAGCGGAAGTACGGCCAGTGCGGCTGCATGAAGAAGCAGGCTGACAAGCAGCGTCTTGCCAATTCCCCACTTATCCGCGCCGTACCCGCCAAGGCGTGATCCCATGACGGCGAACAGGCCGCATACGAAGAGCACCGTGCTGATCATCGTCGTATTCATGCCCACGGCTGTCTCAAGAAAAGGCGCAATGTATGTAAACATCAACTGATACCCGGCAATCCAGAAAAAAGTGATCATCAAGCCGCTGACCATTCGGCGATCCTTCAGCGCAAGCAGCTGGTCCCGGATCGAAGTCGGCTCCTGTTCTTGTACCTTCGGCATCCACGCGGTGATTCCGATCATGGCAAGCACACTCAATGCCGCAATGAGCATAAACACCGGCCGCCATCCCCAAAATTCGCCGATGATGGTTCCGAGCGGAGTGCCTGCAACCAAGGCAGTACTAAATCCCATATAAATGATGCCGATTGCATTCCCTTGCTTTTGGGGCTCCACCAGGCTGGAGCCGACCATGAGGGCCACCACCGTAAATACGCCTTGACTGGCTGCCAGAATCATTCTGGAAATCATCAGGACGGTAAAATTCGGACTAAAGAAGGCGACCAAATTACCAATGACAAACAAAGTAAAGGTCAGCAGCAGCAGCCTTTTTCTCTTCATTTTGCCGGTAAGCGATACAAGGATCGGGGTTCCGATCGCAAATACAACGGCGTACAGCGTAACTAATTGCCCGGCTGTGCCTACGGATACGTTCAAATCATTCGAGATCATCCCCAAAATCCCCATGACGACCATTTCAGCCGTCCCCATGACAAAAGCGCCGAAAGCAAGCAGATAAACGATTCCCATTTTATTCATTGAATCCTCTCCTTTTAGATTATTACCATAAATAGCTTGATGTTTTTATACTTATCGAAATATTGATCATAAAAATGCATACATGTTAAACCACATCCTTCATTTATTCTTATAGATTTAAAATTATCAATCTATTGGTCAAAAAAGAAACTGCCGCTAATGGCAGCACACTCATTTGAATCTTATCTTAATATATTTAAATTTATCGAAATATAGCGCCGAAAAAATTAATCTGGCTGAAGCACGACATGACGATCTAATGTATCCTGATTGACCCGATAAAAATGATAAGTCCCTTCCTTGCGCGCCAGCCTCAACGCCCCGCACTCCACCAGCTGTTTCAGATGATGCGACAGGGTGGAACCTTTATAATTCAGCTGTTCCTCAATCTGGCTGCAGCTTAATTCATCATGCTTGCATAAGAGTTTGACGATATTTAACCGGGTCGGCTCCCCGAGTGCTTTGTATATTTTTACAGCTTCCTGATGTGACGGCTCCTTGTTCATGGGGTTGCCCTCCTTCCATAGGTTTATAATTCTATATTTATCGATATACTAAGCGATGAAATTTCCTTTGTCAACAGCGATCTTGAATAAATATGATTCCTTCTGAACCCAATCCCTTTCCCTAGAGCAACTGCCCCGCTGGCTGTGGTGTTTTTAAATGGAGCGACCGTTAAGTAAAAAACAGCCGCAGCCGAGGAAGATGACAAGCCTTGGACTGCTGCTGTATTTTTGCTTTTTGGGCCTCAGAATACAGGCGGCAACGCTAACAGGCTAAACCAGGCTTAACTCGTTTTTCAACCGCTCCAGCTGCATAAAATGGTGCCGGTAATGCATCTCAACCAGCAAAAACCACTCCTTGGCGCTTAACGGCCCAAAACGCGGATGCGGGATCTTGTATTGTCCAGGCTCCTGACTTAAAGCAGGCTCCGTCCGCTTCATCCGTTCCACTACGCTCCGGAGCCCTTCGATAATCTGCTCCTTGCTCTCCGGCTGCTGCGGGGTGTACTGCGGTGAAGCCGGGACCCGGACCCGGACCGGCGGAAAGCTCCCCAGCTCGTATACTTTCCTGCCAGCCTCCGTTTTGTCCTCCGCGGTGGCGGGTGCCGCCCCGTTGCCGGCCAGACAGCTATCGACATGCTGCAGGTGCATGAACTGCGCCGTTTGAATCAAATGGATATACATCTGCCCAATCGACCATTCTTCCTCGTTCGTTTTTATCAGCAACTGCTCCATATCAAAATTCTCCAGTTCAATCAAATACCGTTCTACCGACGTCTCCAAATCCTGCAATGCGTTCGCTGTGCTTTTCAACATGGGAACAACTCCTCTTTAATTATGGATTTTCTCCCATTATAAAAAACCGCTCCTGACAACAGCATGTCAGTAGCGGTTTAATATGTTTTCGGCCTCGGTCTGAATTTGGCGGCGGAAGGATTCCGGCTCCAGCACGACAACCGCCCCGCCCCAACCGAGGATATAGGGGAGCAGCTCCTCCGGCTGACGCACGCGAAAGGTGACCCGCAGACCGTCCTCCCGCTCTTCCGCCTGTTCCATATAAAAATGCGTGGTCTCGGCGATTTTGTCGGCGATATTCGGATTCGCCCAAACCACCACCCGTACGTTGCGGTCGTCGGGCGGCTGGTAACGATTCAAATCGAATCCTGCCGGCATGGCAAAGCCCTCCTCGAGCACAGCAAGCTCCGTCATCCGCGACAATCGGAAATGGCGGATATCCTGCCGCAGGTCGCAGTGCGCGACCAATGTCCAATTCCCCTGAACGAGCGTCAGTCCGTATGGAGCCGCCTCCCTTATATTCATCCGGCTCCCGTCCGTTTCCGGGTATTTTTTTAAATACACAAACCTGATTTTGCGGCGCTCCAGAATCGCACGCCGAATTTGTCCGAGATAGTCCTTTTCCTTCCGGCTGGTTACCGGCTCGCCGGCTTGGAGAAGGCGCATCGTTTCCCGCACTCGCATCGACTCAGCGCGTACCGGCTCCGGCAGAACCGCTTCAATTTTGCGTTTGGCCGCCTCCGCCACCGGGCTGTAGTCCGCATCCAGTCTTTGCTCGATAAAGTCCACGCCCATCAGCAGGGCCACGGCCTCTTCCGCCGTGAAGCTGACCGGAGGTAGGAAATAGCCCTCCATCAGGGAATAGCCCTGCCCGGGAGCCCCGGCGATCGGAACCCCCGCTTCGCTAAGTGCCTGAATATCGCGGTAGATCGTCCTGACGCTCGTTTCGAACCGGGCCGCCAAATCCTCTGCTCTGACCAGCTTGTTTCGCTGCAGCTCCAGCGTAATGGCGAGCTGCCGTTCCGTTTTGTTCATGTTCTCTCCCCCGCTGCTTTCATCAGACGATTTGTATTCCTTGTCATCTGTCTTTTCGAGACAGGGCATCCCAGATGCTCATCAACTGAGTGATAGCTGCATCAATTTGTTCGAACGGGATACCGTCTCTCGCCTGCGTCGATATGCCAAGGAGAAAGGTGTCGAACAAAGACACCAGCATGGGAACATCGACCGTGTCGGGCAGCTCACCATTCGCAACTGCCCTTTCGATGCAGTTCTTAAGCCCAACCCGGTTCTTCTCCCGCTCCATGGCCAGCATTTCTTGGATATGCTGATTCTCGGGAGCACAGCTTACGCCGGATAACACCAGTAAACAGCCCAGGGGATGGAAGTTTTCGGTCTGCATTCGCGCCGAGCGGCGCAGCCCTTGTTCGATAGCAGCCTTCGGTGCCAATCGTTGATCATGAAAGCTCTCCATCACCCGGCCGTAAGTTGCTTTGTACCGGTCCACCGTCTCGCGAAACAGCGCCTCTTTCGATTCAAACGCAGCATAAAAGCTAGCAGCGGATATATGCCCCATCGCCGCGCGCAATTGGGCCAGCGAAGTGGATTCAAAGCCGTGCTCCCAGAACAGAAACATCGCCGCAAGTACAGCCTCGTCCCGATTAAACGCACGGGGGCGTCCTGTCCGTGGCATACGATTACCCCCCTTCATGAATTTTATACTAATCGATCCAGAAGTTCTTGACAAGTCAGCCGGGATGAACTTAATATATGGAATGATCGATCCAAAAATTAGGTTACCATTCGAAGGAGGTCACTCACTTGTCCCATATGTCATCTTCCACGGAAGTGGTCCAGCCGGCATCCGTTCCAGCCAGGCTTCCCTGGCTGGCGCTGCTGGCGCTTGCCATGACCGGTTTTATCTGTATTCTCACGGAAACCATTCCGGCCGGGCTGCTGCCGCACATCGTGGAAGGGCTGAATATTTCCAAAGGAATGGCGGGTCAGCTCGTCACCCTGTATGCCATCGGCTCGCTTGTGGCAGCCATTCCGTTCGCCATGTTTACCGCCGGGATGAGGCGGCGTCCGCTGCTGCTCGCCATTATTGCCGGATTTTTGGTATTCAACACCATTACAGCTATTTCGAGCAATTATACCCTAACGCTTGTAGCCCGTTTTTTTGCCGGTGTGGCCGCCGGTGCGGCGTGGGGCATGATCGCCGGGTACGCGCGGCGGATGGTACCGGATGCCTTAAAAGGCCGCGCCTTGGCAGTCGCCATGGTAGGAACGCCGATTGCTCTTACCTTCGGCGTACCGGCCGGAACCTTGCTCGGCGACCTGATCGGCTGGCGGGCCGTATTTGGGCTTATGTCCCTTCTGACCCTTGTTCTCATGGTTTGGGTGCTGTGGAAGGTGCCGGATTATCCCGGGCAGCCGGCAAACGAGCGCATGACGATGGGTCAAGTGTTTATATTGCCCGGCATCCGCCCCATTCTTATGGTGGTACTCACCTGGATGTTGGCCCATAATATCCTATATACGTATATTGCGCCGTTTCTCGAGCGTTCCGGGCTGGGCAGCCGCGTTGATCTGGTCCTTCTGGTCTTTGGTCTCGCGGCGATTGTGTCTATCTGGATTGTCGGTTTGCTCATCGACCGCAAGCTGCGCCTGTTGACGCTGCTCAGTCTGCTTGGTTTTGCCCTGGTTTCGGCCGCATTATGGGTTGGCGGCACATCGGTACCGGTCGTCTATGCCGCTGTCGCATTGTGGGGACTTACCTTCGGCGGAGCAGCTACGCTGCTGCAAACCGCCCAAGCGAATGCAAGCGGCGAAGAAGGCGTGGACATCGTGATGCCCATCAATACGACCGTATGGAATCTGGCCATCGCCGGCGGAGGCATCGTCGGCGGGGCCTTGCTGGAGCTCATCGGCGTCCAGTCGTTTCCGGCCGTGCTGCTGATTCTGCTGCTGGTCGCTTGGATCATCGCCTGGAGCGCGAAGCGGCATGGCTTTCCCGGAAAAAGATAATCGTCTTTGTCCTATCCCACTGTTAAAGGAGAAATATACGATGAAAACTTTTCAGTTAAAAAACATAACGATCCCGGCTGTAGCCCTCGGTACCTGGTCCTGGGGGAACGGCGCCAACGGAGGAGACGCGGTTTTCGGGAATGACCTGACTGCCAAGGATCTGAAGCCCGTATTTGATGCGGCGATGGATGCCGGATTAAATCTTTGGGACACGGCCGCAGTTTACGGCATGGGCGCTTCGGAGACGATTCTGGGCCAGTTCATTCGCGGGAGAGATGACGTCCTGGTCTCAACAAAATTCACGCCCCGCGGCGAGCAGACGGACGAGGCTGTCAAAGAATTTCTCGCCGGGAGCTTGCAGCGGCTTGAAAGGGATCATGCCGACGTGTATTGGATCCACAATCCGAAAGACGTCCAACGGTGGACCTCTAAGCTGATCCCGTTGATGAAGAGTGGAAAAGTTAAATACGCAGGAGTCTCCAATCATAATTTGGAGGAAATCAAGCTCGCCGCGGACATTTTGGCTCAAGAGGGGCTTCAGCTCTCAGCCGTTCAAAACCATTACAGTCTGCTTTACCGTTCCTCGGAAGAAGCCGGCATTATTGAATACTGCAACGCCAATGATTTGATCTTCTTCTCCTATATGGTGCTGGAACAAGGGGCGTTAACCGGGAAATATGATACAAAGCATCCTTTTAAAGCGGGGACCCGCCGAGGAGACGCCTTCGATGAGAAGGTACTTGCCAAGCTGGAAGATCTGAGCGGGGTAATGAGGGAAATTAGCCTCCGTCAACATGTTGAACCTGCTGAAATCGCTATTGCCTGGGCGATCGCCAAAGGAACGGTGCCGATTATCGGCGTAACGAAACCGTCCCATATCACCAGCGCCGTGTCGGCTATGGACGTCCAATTATCGGATGCTGAAATCGAAGAACTGGAACGGGCCGCCAAGTCAACCGGCGTGGAAATTCGGGGTGCATGGGAAAAGAGCATGATATAATTTATGGTCTATACTTACCACGATTGAGGTGAATTAAGGACAGCTGCTAGCGCTCTGCGGCTGTCCTTTTTATGAAACAATCCTTGCCCATGAATGAGCGTCAATGATTATTCCTTAAATAAATATTCCTTCCGATCTCTATTGGTATACAATTCCCAATATACATCGGCGATCCGGTCCGGATCGTAATAAGTCCCTTGCTGAACATGATCAGCGATTAGAACCTGGCCCACATAAATACCATGGGGCTCCAGCGTCTCTGCCAAGGAAAGCGCAAGTGAGCGGACCGCGGCTTTGCCGATGGATAAAGAAGCATACAGTGGATTCGGGTTCAACGCAATACCGCCCCCTGTGAAAAAGAGCGTCCCCTGTTTCCGTTCAACCATGTCCGGAATAACTTGCTGCGCGCTGGTCAACGCGCCGACTGTATTTACTTTTAAATCATCGATCAGCTGCTGTTCCGTTAACGAAAGAGCATCTCCTGGCGCAATGTGTGCCGCATTATACACCAAAACGTCGGTGACTCCATATAAGTTTTCGATCTGTGTAAAGGCTGCTTTGATGGAATCCGGATTTGAAGCATCTGCAGTTATTCCATACGACTCGATATGTACCTGACGAAGATCCTCCAAGCTGCGCTGCAGCGAAGTCTCAGTTCTTGATAGAAGAACCACCCGGAAGCCATTGCTTCCGAATTTGCGGGCTATACCCGCACTTACGCCCGAACCGGCCCCTACAATAACCAGCAGAGGTTTATGACTCATCCTTACTACACCTTCTTTCAGATATTGGCTTCATTAGTGATCTTCTATATTTCCATATTTCTAATAATATAAATATAAAGGTTATTCGTCAAACACTTTACTTCGTTGTTGCAATGGAGTTGAATAATTGAAGCGGAAGATGGAAATCAGCAGGTTGAAAGGATTACAATGTTCTAAATGGCTGTTGTCGGCCTACTTGGAAGCGCAAGGGTGGTGACGTACATGAAAATGAAAACAAATCGTTCTTCATCTCCATTGGGCGATTTCATCAAATCGCGCAGGGAACGGCTGCAGCCTTCTGAAGCGGGGATCCAGCCGCTGCCCGGAAGAAGGCGCACCCCAGGGCTTCGGCGGGAAGAGGTCTCGTATCTTGCCAATATGAGCGTGACTTACTACACCTGGCTGGAGCAAGGCAGAGAAGCTAATCCTTCACCGGAAGTGCTGTTAAATATCAGCCATGCGCTGCAGCTCGACGAAGACGAGCAGAAGCATCTGTTCGATTTGGCCCATGTGGACCCGGCAAGCGCCGGCGCCGTTTCGAACAGCGAGGAACCGGATCCCGGCGTGCTGCAGCAAATCGTCGATCAACTGTGGTACCCTTCTTTCATCACGGATGCGGGCACGGATGTGATCGCCTGGAACCGCGCCGCAGAACTGATCATCGCCGACTTCGGCCGTATGCCGGAGAATGAAAGATATATGCTGAACATAATATTTTTCAAGGAAGATTACCGTAAACGGCTTGTGAACTGGGAAAGCTTCGCCCGCTACTCGGCGGCGGTGCTGCGGGCAAGCTTTGACCGAAGCCAAGACAACCCGTTGTATATGGAACGTTTCGAAAGCTTGAGACGGGAAAGTGAGGAATTCGAGTACTTCTGGAACCTCTACGAAATCAAGCAAAAGCGTGTAACCACCGCTTTGTTTCGCCTTCCGGACGGTCAGGAAATGGAGTTTATGCTCCATTCCGCGGCCGTCATTGACGGCGACCCGGACCTGCACTGGTGTTTCTTCGTACCGGTACCCGGTTCAGGCACGGAGGAGAGGTTAATGTCTCTGCTGGAACAAAACCGGCTGCCTCAATAGAGCAGAACCTATCTCGCCTGGATTGAAGGTGGACATTCGGCTTATGATCGTAGACTGTTACTCCCGTTAATAGTATAAACATGCTGTGGCTAGCGCCCTTCCACTGCTCGTATGATACAGAGGAATACAGAGATTGGAGGGCGTTTAGCATGCAAACATGGTTTATTACAGGAGCGTCAGGAGGCTTGGCTTCGCGCATCACCCGCCGGTTGCTTGAAAGAGGCGACCGTGTAGCCGTAACGGTGCGCAAGCCGGGCGTGCTGGACGATCTGAAAGCTCAATATGGTTCCCGATTATGGCAGGCTCATTTGGATCTGACCAACCCGCAGCAAATTGTTGAGGTGATCGAACGGGCATGGGAGGAACTCGGCACGATTGATGTGTTTGTCAATAACGCAGCCTATGGATTGTACGGTGCAGTGGAGGAAGCAAGCGACGGGCAGATCGAGCATCTGTTCATGACCAACGTCCTCGGATCACTGCGCGCAGCGCGTGCCGTCCTGCCTTTTTTCCGCAAACAGGGCAGCGGGCACATCGTGCAGATATCGAGCATGGCGGGGCATTATTCCACGCCGGGAATGGGGCTGTATTGTTCTTCCAAATGGGCGGTCGAGGGCGCCTTTGAAGCGCTGGCCAAGGAAGCCGCGCCATTCAATATTAAGACGACTATCGTGGAGCCGGGCGGAATCCGTACGAATTTCATTACGAGCAATGCGGTATTCGGAGAACGGATGGACGCATATCGGGACAAGGAGGCAGGCCAGTTCGTCAGCCTGATGAAAGGGGAACTGCCGGGCATCGATATGAGCATGTTTAATCAAATAGTTGTCGGCGATCCGGATAAAATGGCGCAGCAGATCATCCGCCGCGTCGATCAGGGAGAAGGTCCGATCCGGATGGCGCTGGGCAGCGATGCCTATGAGCAAATCCGTGAAGCTTTGCTGGACAGATTGGCCGCGCTTGACGCGCAGAAAGAACTCGCTTATTCCACGGATGCGGATGATGTGGTACGGCAGGCAAAACCATGAAAGCCACTCCAGACCCTGGGGTGGCTTTCATGGTTTTATCTGTATCCTACTCTCTCTGTTCCACAGGAACATGCTTTTGGATTAATTCTTCGATGTTGATCCCATTGATGACCAATCCCGATATGTCGCAGTTTTGAAAATTGGCGTTCGTAAAATCACAGTCGGTGATCCGCCCGTTATGGAAGCTGCAGTCTGTAAAACGGACGCCTTCCTTGTTGTGTTCTGCATCAGGCTGGCTTGGATCTCCGTATCCGATGGATTGAAAATGTGCACCGCCCCATTGAGCACCGTCAATGGCGAGTTCACTCAAATTCGCATCGGAAATATGCATTCCCGTCAAATTCACATCGTTCATGCTCATCCCGCTGCCATTGCAGCATTGAATTTCGGTTTCACTGAGGTCGCAGCAATTGAAGCTTGAATGGCTTAAATTCTGTTGTTCAAATTTCAAAATGCATACCTCTTTCCCATCTGGAATTTTTAACCATATGGGATATTCTACATGTTGTTTCCGAAACCCTTCTTTTGTCTGCCAAAAAAAGCCGTTACGGGGTCACATGCTGCAGTTTATCCGGATTTGTGACCATAAACATACGGACAGGCCGCGAGTCGCTATCAAACTGAAACGAAAGCACCGCAAAGAGCTCGCCGCCACGGTTCAACCGCAGGCCGGGCTGCCCGTTGACGTCGATCAGCAGCTGATTCTCCGGCTTGATATTTCCCGGGGCAATCCCTTGAAGGAAAGCAAGGATACGACTGCTGCCGATGATCGGGAAGATCGCGGAGCGAACCTTGCCGCCGCCATCCGTGTACAATCGTGCATCATCCGCAAGCATGCCGACAAATTCCCTGAAATCGCCGGAATTCGCCGCTGCCATAAAAGCGCGGGATAGCAGCTCCGCATGCTTGGCCTGGTCGGAAGTGACGCGAGTGCTTTCAACAGGCACCGCAATCGGCGGCTCGGCGGCCGCTCTCTCCTCCCGCCCCGGTACCGGTGCGGTGCTGACCTTCTGCTTCGCCCGGCTGTACAGCTTCCGGCAGTTCGCATCGCTTTTGTCCAGCAGCTCGGCGATATCCCGGTAATCGTAATCGAGCGTTTCCCGGAGAATGAAGACGGCTCTCTCCACCGGCGACAGCTGTTCCAGAAGAACAAGAAGCGCGTAGGATACCGATTCGGCTTGGATCGCTGCCGTTTCGGGAGTTTGACCTGCATCAGCCGTCTCAGGTTCCGGCAGCCACGGGCCGGTATATACTTCGCGTGTTTTGCGGGCCGACTTCAGCACATTGATGCTCCGGTTGGTAACCATTTTAAGCAAATAGGCCTTCATGTTTAAAATATGATCGGTCTGCATCGTTTCCAGCTCAGCAAAAATATCCTGCACAATATCCTCGGCGTCCGTGAGTGACCCCAGCATTCGGTAGGCGATGCTGCTCAGCAGCGGCTTATACTCTACATACAAACTGGATGTATCTGTTGCCATCTATCCATCTCCGTCCCCGCTCTTTTCCGCTTATTGTAACATAGCCGTCGTGAATCCGGGGCTGACGCCCTCACGGTGAATTACTTGCTCCCTGCTTGATTGGACACTTGCATTCCCTGATGTGCCAAAGAAGCCGCCGCAGATTCGGCTTCTTGAAATGCCTTAGCCAGCACCTCATCCCTCTTCAAGGAATGATTGCCCTGTGCCCGGATGATTTGATAGTCGACGCCCATAAAATTAAACATCGACTTCAAATAACGATGGGAGTACTCGACTTCCGTGTACCAATCCTGGTTCGTATAAATCCCGTCGCTTGCCTGAATGACGACAACGTTCCGGCCGTCGGTCAGCAGACCGATCGACCCCTTGTCTGTATAGGCGAAGGTCTCTTTGGCGATGAGGATGTTATCCATATAATCTTTAAGCTTCGAAGGAATATTAAAGTTATGCAGCGGCATGGCAATGACGTACCTCTTGGCGCTCTTGAACTGCCGAAGAATATCCGACATCCGGGAAGTGAGCCGCTGCTCTTCTTCCGTTAAACGCTCATTTTTTTGCATTTTTTCCTGTGCGCTGAAAAATAACCGATCAATGCAAGGCACATCTTCCGCATATAAATCAATTTGTTCGATAGGCCCCTCCGGATTCAGGTCTCGATAAGTCTTTAAAAAGTGCCGAAGTACGGTCAAGCTTACAGATGAATCATCCTCCACTTTCGGATGCGCATTAATGACAAGCAGCTTGTCCATAAATTTGATCTCTCCCTCCTGGTTTCGATACTCTTAAAGACAATTCATGGTTTAATTATGTGACATGATGGAGAAATGGATTCAAAAAAACAGCCGGTCACAAAACCGGCTGCCTTCACACTTCCATTATAGAGTTTCCATGAAACCGGTCACAGACCCAGCGCTTTCCCTTTTTCCAGACGCTGAATGTGCTTCTCCCCTTCATCGGACAAGGCACGGAACTGATTGATCGTATCCCGCATTTTCGGAAGCGCTGCCTGCTTGTAAGAGCTGATCGCTTCAAAGGCGGAGATGGCATCGGAGAAAGCCTGCTTGAGCGTATCGACGGAGACGCTGGTTTCGATGGCCTGCTTCTGGATCGCTACGCCTTGATCCTTTAGCATCCGGGAGGTGCCGGCAATGATATTGTTCGTCGTTTGATTCAGCAGCTCGATCTTCTTGAGCACAATGCCTTGGTTGTACAGCGCACTGGCCACGGTCACCGCGATTTTCAGCGCCGAGATCGTGACGGTTTTGGCCCGGTCCACGCCACGGATCAGCTCGCGGTTGTTGCGGATGACCACTTCGTAGGCCATGATGCCCTGCTGGTTGACCACCAGCATCTGCTGAAGATCCATCACGCGCTGCCGCATCGGAAAGAGGACTTCCTCCGTAATAAAACGGACTTTTTCCGGATCTTCTCCCCTTTGCTTGGCCGCTTCAATCTGGGCCTCGATCGATTCGTCCATCATCGTCCCCAGCTGAATTTCTTTCTTCAGCGTCTTCGTCAGCTCCCGGATCGTTTGCTGCTCCAGCTCCAGCGTCGTATTGTCGTTTTTGAGCGTCGTTTTCCCTTTGTCGAGGGATACGACAATGTCAGCAATGACGTCGTCTGCCTTCTCAAACCTCAAAAAGTATGCCCGCAGCGGGTTGAACAGCTTGCCGAGGAATCCCTTTTTGGCAAAGTCGATCAGACTGGGGTCCAGATCCTTCAGCTGCGTATGCAGTTCCGTCAGCCCTTTGGCAACGGCTCCCCCCTCGTCCCCGCCTTTGGAAAGATTGCCGACGGACACCTGCAACAGGTTGTTCTTCTCGGAAGACAGCTTCATCGTGTCCAGCCCAAAGCTGTCGATCGATTGCAGAATCTCCTTGCGTTTGTCCAGCGACTCCACATCCAGCTCCATAATGGAAGCCACATTCGCATCGGCGATTTCTTTCAGCTTCGCTACCTCTTCCGGTACCGGCTTAACTTCCTCCTCGATCACAGCCTGGATCTGCTCCGCACTTGAGACACTCATCGTAAACGCCATATCTTATCCTCCCCCTTTGACTTCACCCTTACATTTGAACGTTGAACAGATTTCCGATCTTGTACACGACGTCATCGGTATCCGCATTGATGCTGGCGGCTTCGTTAATGCTGGAAATGCTTTGCAAAGCCTTAATGTTGGCGTTATAGCCAATGGTATAAATCGGAACTTTGTAGTTCTCAATCAGTCCTTTGATGTCGCTGAGCGAATTGCCTTTGTTCGTTTCACCGTCGCTTAGTACGAAAATAACGGGTTTCATGTTCGGATCGGCCGCCAGCTGGTCCTGCAGCATCTTGAGCGCAACCACGATGCCGTCAAACGTCGCGGTCTGGCCGCTGGCCTGAAGGCTGTTCACTGCGCCCACGAACATCGACTGCTGATTAACGTCGTATTTTCCGATCGGGAGCTGGATGGTCACGTCGTCGGAATAAGAAACCATGCCGATGCGGTTGTCTTTGCCCAAATATTTTTGGCCCTTGATCAGCGATTCCTTCAAGCGGTTCAGCGGTTCACCATCCATGCTGCCTGACGTATCCGCCACAAATACGGCTACAATCGGCTTGCTTCCGTTCTTCTTCTCTTTCCATACCTTCTGGGCGGATGTCAGCAGCTTCCCGTCAATCGGGGCCATCTCGGATTTGTATTCCTCAAGCCCGTTGAAGCCTTTGTCTTTTGCTGCTTTAACGTACTTATCCTGGGTTACGAATTCTGCGAACTTTTTCAAGATGGCCAGCTTCTCCGGCGTAGTATCGCCAAGTGCGTAGAGCGGACTGTCGTGACGCACGCCAAATGGAGTGAAGACATAGCCGCTTTTCAGGTCAGGTGCGTTGACGAACGTCTGGTACTCCAGAATGAACCCGTCGAGGGAGCCCGATGTGGCCGCATCCCGCATTTGGATCGTCGTCGAGGCAATGAACGGTACGTTGGCTTGGAATTTCTCGAATCCTTGAACCGCTTTATCGCTTAAAATGTTGGAGCTGTCGAACGTATTCAGCGAGGTCACCAGAAAATTCAGACCGGTCGAACTGGCAAAAGGATCCGTATAACCCATGACAAGCTCGTTGCTTGCGATCGCATCCGTTACCGTTTTGACATTGATGGAACCGTACTTTTCGACAAGTGCATCGTATTTGGACTTCTTGATGACGATCCCGGGAACGTTGCCCACGAGGCGCTTAGACACCAATTGGGTTTTGACGCCGCTGGACTTGACCATTTCTCCCCATAATTCGTTGGATGGCGTAAAGGCATCCGGTACGTATTTACCTGACATGATATAGTCCGCTGCCGTGCCCGAAGCGATGTTGCGGACCTTCACTGATACGGGAGTTCCGTTTACAGCCACATTCGCTTTATTGAACTCGGTCGCCGCCTCCGTGAGCCAGCCGTCCACGCCGGTTCCCGACTTCTCGGTCGAAGAGAAAATCTCGACATCATGATCATTCGTGTTCGGCACCGTAATCGGAAATTTGCTGATATCCGGAAGGGATGAGGCCACATCCACCGGGTCCAGGTCAATTTGTCCTTTTACAGGCGTTGCTGTTGCGGGTGAAATCTTCGAATACAATTTATCCAGCCGTTTGGCTGCGTCTTCCGCGGTCACCTGGTCTTTCGATTTCCCGAGATTCGAGGTTACCGTAATTCCCCCGTACACGAGCGCAAATACAAAAATCAACACGATCACTGAAGTCAGAATAAACCTGCCCTTCTTCACATGAACACCTCTAATTCTTATAATATTTGGTTTGATTAATTAACAGATCGATTTCCTGCATGCACGGCATCTTCTCGATGTCACCGGCTTCAAAGCTGTCCAGGCGGGATATTTCCAGCAGAAGCTTATCCAGCTTGAGCAGGATCTCTTCATTGGTCGCCAGGGAGTTCTTGGTGAATGTTAAATACTCGTTGTAGATCTGCTTTCTTTCTTGGAGTAATTCTGGAGGTAGATGGGAGGCTTTAGATCCACTAAGACTTTTAAACTCGGATTCGTCGAATGCGCCCAGCCGGTTCAGGATGCTTTTGAGGTTGAGGTAAAATACGTTTTCTACCGCCTGGACCGTCGACATGAATTTTTTGTAGCTAAGCTCGCTCGGATCGAAACGCTGGGTCAACACGCCGACCAGTTTGTACTTCTTGCGTGCGATGCGGTCGAGCTGATTTAGGGCAAGGGATATATCCGCTTCTAACGCTTTGACTTTCTTGTAGTACTGCAAGGCATTCACGTAGTCGTCATGCGTCTGGATCTGTTTGACCGGCACGGCAGCCGGAGTCTTGGCGTTAACACTGTAAACCGAATAAATGAGGACCAGAACACTCGCCAGAAGGAAGGTAATCCCGAATGCCGTCGAAAAGGCGTTGCCGCCGATGTTAAGACCGATAAACCCCGGGGAGAACAGAACGATGTTCACGACGATGACCCCCAGAGTGATACCCAGCAGTTTTATGTATTTCATTCCCAATTAGGTTCGCACCTCCTTCATCACTAATCTCATCCTTTACCATATTCTACATGATGATGTTTTGGGATGTCATTTTTTGTAACGATTTATTTTTAATACGGTTTGTTTTCCGTTTTGGCTTCATTTAAGGAGCTACTTATTTTCCTTATGCTCGGCAAGGTGGCAGTATGAACGAATGGAAGGAGATAAACTGGCGAAGAAAGCAGGGTCGGCATGTTACGATGATCGCAAAAAGACAGCCGCTCAACAAGCCGGCTGCCTTCATTTTGGACGGTGCTATCGCTCTTTCGCTAGATGCTGAATTTGCTCATTTAGTTCACTCATTTAGCCCTCCAGTGTTTGTTCTTCTAATGATGTCCGGCGGCGCATTGTCAAAGAATACACGGCCGGGATCAGCCCAAGGGCTACCCCTATTCCACCCAGCCAGCCGGCTGCTGTCAGAGAGATGCTGTCCACAATAACGCCTCCGATAACAGCCCCTGCAGCCATCCCCAACTGCACAATGGAGGTGTTCAAGCTTAAGATGATCCCCGAAGCCTGGGGAGCCATACCGATTAAGTACACTTGTTGAACCGGACCCGTCGACCAAGCAAAGAAGGACCACAGCATCAGCAATGGGAGGACAAGCATAGAGTAATGGGAGAAGGCCGTCAGCAAAAATAAAATGCCCGAATGAAAGATCAGACCGCCTACCATCGTACGAGGGATCCCCCATTTGTCTGCACCATAGCCGCCAACTTGGGAGCCCAGGAGACTTGCCAGCCCAAATGCAAACAGCCCGATGCTTACCATCCGTTCGCTCATCCCCGTAATGGTCAGAAGAAACGGTGTGATATAAGTATACAGAATCGTATATCCCAATATCCAGAAAAAGCTGATGGACAACGCAACGAAGATCCGGGGCGTTGTGAACAAGGCGAGCTGTTCCCGAATGGGAACAGGAGCCTCTCCCTCTGATCTGGGGATCGCCAGCAGAAGAACCAACATGGCGAGCAGGCTGAGCACCCCGATCCCCGTGAAAATGACCTTCCAGTCATACGAGCCCGCAACGACCCTTCCCAGAGGAACCCCCAGAATGAGCGCGAGATTAAAGCCCAAGAGAACGGTGGCGATTGAACCACCCTGCTTACCGGGACTTGCCATCTTGGCCGCTACGGTAAGGGCGACAACCATGAATACCCCGGTGCTGATCGCCAGTATGATTCTTGCTCCCATCAGCATGCCGTAGCCGGTAGATGTGATGGTGATCAGGTTACCTATGAAAAACAAACCCAAAGCCAACAGCATAAGCTTCTTCCGATCCATCCTTGCCGTGAGCGTAACCAGAATCGGAGTACCGATCGCATAGGCAAGCGAGTAGACGGTAATCAGCTGGCCGGCCGCCGCTACCGACACGCCAACGTCCTTTGCAAGCATATCCAGTATGCCGGCAATCACAAACTCAGAGGTTCCGACTAAAAAGCTCGCAATCGCCAATATATAAATTTTCCATCTCATATCTTATCTTTCCTAATCCAATCAATTTCATAGTTCTAAATCTGTAGAAATCGAGGGTAAAAAAATAATATCTCCGCCCTTAGGCATCTAACGCCCCGATCGGGTCACTGCGCTCCATCATTACCGCTTGATGCTTGACGGTCGAGCTCTTGACGGACTATCGGTGCTACCTTGGTGCCGAGCAGCTCAATCGTTCGCAGCAATTCGCGATGAGGGAGCGTGCTGAAATCCACGTACATGAGAAATCGGGTCAGGCCCAGGTTCTTGTGCAGCAGTAAGATTTTCTCCGCCACATATTCAGGGTCCCCGACATAAAGAGCGCCATGAAGGCTGCAGGATGCATCGTATGAATCACGTGTATAAGGAGACCAACCGCGTTCCCGTCCGATCCGGTTCATTTGGGCCGCCATCACAGGGTAATACCGCACTGACGCCTCTTGTGTCGTATCGGATATAAAGCCATGCGAGTGCGTAGCAATCTGCAGCTGATTTGGATCATGCCCGGCTTTCACAGCCGCTTCCTTATAGAGCTCCACCAAGGATGCGAATCGCTGCGGCGGTCCGCCAAGGATGGAGAAGATGATCGGAAGTCCCAGCAAGCCGGCCCGAATGGCCGATTCCGGGCTGCCGCCCGTGCCGATCCAGACCGGTAAAGGCTGCTGCACAGCACGAGGATAGATGCCCATATCGTCAATCGCAGGACGATGTCCGCCGCGCCATGTCACCCGCTCCGAAGCGCGGATCCTGAGCAGCAGTTCCAGCTTCTCTTCGAACAATTCCTCGTAATCCTTCAGGTCATAGCCAAACAGCGGAAACGATTCGATGAACGAGCCTCGTCCGGCCATGATCTCAGCCCTCCCGTTCGACAGTCCGTCAAGCGTCGCAAAGCTCTGATATACCCGCACCGGATCATCTGAAGACAACACCGTCACCGCGCTCGAGAGCCGGATGTTCTTTGTTGTCGCCGCAGCAGCAGCCAATATGACGGCTGGCGACGAGCTTGTATAGTCGATACGGTGATGCTCGCCGATGGCAAAGACGTCAAGGCCGACTTGATCGGCCAATTGGATCTCTTCAATCGCTTGACGCAGGCGCTCGGCATGTGAGACACCCCCTTTTTCGGGATCTGCATGAAGAAACGTACTGATTCCAATCTCCATCGTATTTGCTTTGTCGCTCATAAGAGTGCACTCCTTCTTCATAGGGTATAGAGGATGACTTGTACAACCATCAATTCCTCAGTTCTAGAACTATCGAAATGTTGGTTAAAAAAATTACGCCATTAAATAAGGCGCAAATTTTTCCGCCACTTCCCGATTGACGTTATAGTGAATATACGATCCGCTTTTCCGGGAATCAATCAGACCGGAATCCGTCAGCTGCTTCAGATGATGCGACAGCGTCGAACCCGCAACTGATTCAAGCTTCTCACCGATGGCCGTGAAGCATAAATCGCTTTCTTTCGAGAGCAGCAAGGCGATCTTCAGCCGGGTTGGTTCCCCCAAAGCTTTATATACCTTAACGGCCTGCAGATCTGTTTGATGATCACCCATGATGATGCTCACCTCCTCCATCTATTCCGCAGTTCTATAACTATCGAAATCCAGTTTAGCATGTTGCCGTTGGAAAGTAAAGGGCTCCACCTAGGAGCTGCAAATGGCCTGCTAGATCAATGAAAGGCAGCCGGTCCTTAGGCCGGCTGCTGCTTGGTTTTAGGTTTGGTTTTGCGTTTGGCGCATCCTTAGACACAAATAATAGAAGGTGGCGAGTTGAGCCGCAATACCGTGATTTGCTCGTCTCCGATCACCTCACCACTGTCACGGAAGCCGAAGCTTTCATACAGCTTTTTGGCGGGCGCGTTATCAGCCTTGTAAGAAATCCAGCAGTATTGTGCAGGACCTGCCGGAAAAGTGCGGATAAATTCCAGCACCTTTTTCATGGCTTCCCGGCCATAGCCCTTGTTTTGGTGCCGCTGATCCATCATCAGCCGCAGAATACAATAGCCGTCGTCTGCGATGGACGGGGTATCGTAACCGGTAATTTTATACGTAATCATCACAAAACCGACAGGCTGCTCATCCGCGTAAATGGCAAACGGAAAAGGATGCCCTCCATTGGTTGCAAGAACATAACATGAAGCTACGCTGGACAAATTGGACGCAACGAAGCGGCGCTGATCTTCCGAAACCTCTAGTTTAAATATTTCACGTCTGTTTTCAAGCGTGATTTTTCTGAGTGTAATCATGCAGGATTGCTCCCTTCCTTATCTTCGGCAAGATCACCGAGTCGTTTTTGCGCCGCGGTCGCTTTAATAACATACAATCTATGCAAAAAAAGTAATAGACTTATATTGAATTTTTTTATAGACTATTATGTATCCATGGCATTTTTAGGACTATGTCTATATGGCATTTCGTGAACCGGCGCGTCGTTGTGCCGGTTTTTTATTTTTATAACGATAATAAAAAGTTTAAACCATTCATTATCCCCAGAATTGGAATATCCCGTGCTAATATGAATTTTAACTAAATTCATGTTTAACATTGGAGGTCGTTATCATGCGAGAGATCGATTACAGCCATTATTTTTGGCAAGATGACGAAATTAGATTGCGTGCCATAGAGCCTGAAGATTGGGAAAATTTTTACATAGGTCTCTATGACACTCCCGCACGCCTCCTTCTGGAATGTGCTATGGAATTACCCCCTACTATTTCAGGAGCAAAGAGGTTTACAGAGGAAAATGCCGATTTTTCTTCTACGAATGGACGAATCATGTTTACGGTTGAAACGTTGCATGGAGAAAGTATCGGCGGAATCAATTTAAACAGCATCGACGAGAGAAACGGAACGTTTAGTATCGGGATCGTGATCGATAAAGAGCATCGTGGTAAGGGCTACGGTACTCGTGCTATGGAAATCCTCTTAAAGTATGCTTTTTTGGAACGAAGGCTTCATAAATTTAATGATTATGTTCTAGAAGGAAATGAAGGTTCTTCGAGGATGATGCAGAAACTTGGCTGCGTTCAAGAAGGTGTGCGGAGACAAGTGGTGTATATCAATGGCAAATACATGGATTTTATTTTGTATGGTTTAACCAAAGAGGAGTTTATTCAAAAGCAAAACGAGAAACTCAGCATATAAACGGAGAAGGGGCTGCCTAGCGCAGCTCCTTTTTTATAAATTCACTAAAGAAGGAAAGTACAGAGCCGTCGATTTTTCACAATACTCCTGATGGTGTTCTCTGTTATGATCTCATTAGAACTTCCACTAATGAAGACAGCCTGAATACAAGTGAAACACTGGTGTGTGTGAAGCTCTTTCCAAAACCTGTTCTCGTTGAACACATGAAGAGGTGAGTTGCACGATGGAAATACCCGGTTCTATTTATCCAAAACAGATGTCATTGCTTGATCAGAAGACTATGCCGCTCTATGTCCCACATGATGGAATTTGGCTCCGCCTTGCCCTCACATTGGAAGGAACGGTACGCCGCAGTTTTTATGCCAAGCAAATCCTTTGCTCACAGCAATTTAACGCCGCACGAGCGCGCTGGACTCTTGCCGATTTGACTTTTCTGCAATCAGCACTTGAGCTGCTTTACAATACACAGGGACAGATTCGTATGAGCACCCTTGCCGCTGAGTGCGATCTTTCATTGCGCCAATTTGAGCGACGATTTAAGCAGTGCATAGGCGTATCGCCCAAGGTGTTCGCACGTCTCCTTCGCTTCGAGGCGCTGCTTACCTCATTGATACAAGGGCCAGCCACTTCTCTCGCTGACGTATCTTCCCATCTTGGCTATCATGATCAAGCCCATGTCATCCATGAATTCAAGACATGGGCAGGCTGCACGCCAACGGCGTTTCTCGCGCGGGCAAAACAGCGGAAGATGCAAAAGCCTATCGTTCCCGACCCTCGTAGTGCCCCTATTCCCTTATATATCGTCTAGAAAAAGAAGGAGCTGATGTAGTATGTCTCACACAGAGCAATCTTTTCAAATTCCTTGGCAAGGTATTCATCACATTGCCTTGATTACAGCGGATCTGGACGCGACGATTCGCTTCTACCGGGACGTGTTGGGGATGCAAGCCAGTGATATCGCCCCGTCCCAAGAAGGCCGCGGCAGGCATTGTCTTATTTTGGTTAAACCCGAGGACGACAACGTATGGGGCTTCCATTTCTTTGAACGCCCGGTATCAAGGACAACGCTGGGCGCTTCAGATACCCATCCGCAGAGTTTAGTCCCCCATGTGGCCCTGCGGCTCCCGAGCGGGAATGCAGTACAAGCCTTGCGCGAGCGTTTGAGCCATGCTCATGTTTCTGTCACAGAGATTCCTGAACTGGGGACATTTGTGTTTTTTGACAACAATGGTCTATGTTTGGAAGTCACTTGGCCCAAAGGCGAACATGTCTCTTCGTGAAGATGAAGGTCCGGGGCAAGCTTGCCGTCACCAAAATTTAGGATTCCAGCACATCTTCGACATCACCTAACATAATGCCGGCAATCGTCTGGAAATCCTCATATCCGATCTCAAATTGCCCATAGCGGAAAGCATATCCCCAGCTGCGCTTCCCGCGGGTAAAGGTAAGTCGGTCCAATAGAGGGGCAATCTTCACTTCACGGCATGGAAGGTAACGGATATCCCGGCGAAAAGGCACAAAGGATTCGGACATCGGATACTCGTAGACCCTGTCACCGGTCACCTGCCCAATGGCGGTAAACGCTTGAAGCGGTTCCCCTTTCGATATGTCGGTTCGTGGAGAGTAGTATATGAGCCAATCGCCGGGACTCATCCGGCGCAAAGGGGCTGCTTTTCCATGACAGAGCTGGGCAAAACCGCCTTGAACCCCCCGCTTCACGTGAGAAGCGGATACAACGCCGATCCAGTAGCGGCTGTTTTGCTCTTCTGCGGTAACCGGCATGGTTTGATCTTCGTTTTTCTTTTTCAATATGGGTGCCTCCTTAATAAATCATCTCCTATGACTATATAAAAACGCTGCTGACAACGGTCTGTCAGTAGCGTTTTAGCATCTGGCTATAAATCTTTGTTCTGGCGCACGAACGGAATGACATATCAATCTAAGACATCAACCTTGCCGCATTGAGCAAGGGTCCAAACTCTAACTAGAATTCTAAAAAGGTAACAAATTGATATAGTTCCAATTACCCTATTGCTTTTGAACTATTTTCCATTATAATGAACTAGAATAAAGGTATTTTAGACTAGGAGGTTTTCTTTTGAAACAGTTAAAATTTCTTATCGGAGCTGTGCTGCTCTTTACTGTCCTAACGGGGTGTAGCAAAACTGATCCGGTAACAGAGGAATTACTATCTTACATTAACGAACAAATGTCTCCTCTGGAGAAAGAGGAGCAGGAGTTAGTTAATACTTATGATAGTATAACAGGAGCAAATTATACAGATGACGAAACATCTTACAGCGTTTTGATGGACGAAGTAATACCTGGTTACAACGAGTTCATTGGGAAAGTAGAAGGAATTAATATTGAATCAAAAGAGTTAAGAGAAGTACATAATATTTATATAGACGCATTAAATCTTCAGAGCTCAGCGTTCACAACGATAGCTTCTGCTATAGAACAACAGGATATGATGACTGTTACTGAAGCGAATGAAAAACTTTCAGAGGCTAGGAAGATGATAAGAGAATATCAAGCTGGATTAAAAGAACTAGCTGAAAAATATAATGTAAAACTAGAAAATAACGAAAATAACTCCTAACCTTTTGGGAGTTATTTTTTATTAAAAAGGAGCTGCGTTTTGCATCTCTTTACATCTAATCTCCATAAACACTCCTGTCTCATCTACCCAGTTTATCTGACTATTTATCATGCTTGTTAAGAGATTAAGTGAAGTTCTACTTTCATTGAGACAGAAAATTGCTGCTGACTTTTTGGATGAATTTTAGGTGAAATCATCCAGATTATTCATTCCTCACTAATCTTGAGAAAAACGAAAAAACTTGCTAAGAGGTATGGTGTGATCCTCCGGATATCCCTTGGATTGCAGCAAACGGCTTAAAGCATGATCATAATCGTCCTCTTGCTGAAAGAGTACCGTGACATGGCAATGTGCTAGTGCCACATGATCCGTCAGATGTTCGGCGATGTGGTACAGCATGCGTTGTTCACTTTTCTCCAAACTTTTAGATGAAAATACATGCGCTGTGATATGATTTTCTCTTTTGTCCTCTCCTACTCCATCCCTAAGCCATGGAAAATCCTCATCACGGCTTGGCCGCCCCTCATCCACAATGATAATCCGGCAATCTTTACCGTTCATGGCAACATCCCATGCTTCCAAATCCCTAAATCTTATGATTCTTTGAATATGTTTTAAAAAGTCGATGTTCATGTTAGGCTCCTTTTTTCATTCTTTCATAACTTTAACCCTTTCCCCATGTATTAAAAAGAAATTCGTAACATCCATTCTTCCGATTACGTTATACCAATGTGGAATGCATAAGCTGCAGTTTATCTGCACTTTTTGATGTTACCAATAAGGAAAGGAAGATATCTATGATCCCCAAATACAATAAGGGCCGCTATATGGTCTCCGTTGCTGTGATTGTTGTCCTGATCATAGCCGCAGGCGCCGTATTGCTGACACAAGGTAACAAAACCGGGGAACACAACTCATCGGATCAAAATACTCAGACCGCTCCCCAGGTCCAAAGCGCCTCATTTAAGATCGAAAGACCGATGGACTGGTTCAAATGGTTTCACAGCCTCGACCGGGCAACCGATTTTTCCAAATTCGAATACAAGGTCCCGGATTACTTGCCCGATGGTTATCAGCTCAGAAATGTAGATCAGAATATGCTCTTCTCCACTCCCGATCGGAGGGATCTCTTAGATGTCGTAATCATCAGCTTTGTATCCCAATTCGGGAACAACAACGAACAAAATATTGAAATAGTGGCCTCCAAGGGGCCAGGTAATATGCTCGAGCAGGGTTTATTGTGGGGCGCTCCCCGTTCATCTTCCTCGGGAACAGCCGATGCTCCTTCTTTCCAGGAAGAACAAGTGACGCTCGGACATGTTACAGGCGTACAGTACACAAAAACGCAGGGCATCGAGCGCAAGCCGAATGGAGCCACAAGCTTTGTCTGGCAGGATGGTGGCGTCTCTTATGCAATCAACTACTATAGCGGGAAAGAGACTTCAAAAGAAAAACTTCTGCTGCATCGCGGAACACTCACGCAAGACGATTTGGCGAAAATCGTTCAATCGTTCGTTTTCCCGCAGCAAGTCCAACACATTCGCTACGACGGGGAGGGAAATTCCTTCCCTCTGTACGATGAAACGGATTTGACCGAGGCGCAGAAGATTCTCGGCTTTCAGCCGAAATTTCCCATGAATATGCCGGACACTCAGCTTAAGCTAATTGACTCGACTTTACTGCGTCCGAAAGATCAGAACACCGGTTTCTATCTTAGACCCTCTGCAGACACGCTATGGAATACTTATCAGCCTTCCTACGATTCAACCATATATGATCTGAACGACCAGCTATGGCTGTATGAGAGTAAAAAATATATGGTCGATCCGGCGAAGCTGCCGCTCCTGCGCAAGCTGGAGATCGATGGCGTGGAAATCATGGCGTATAACGACAACGCCCACGTTTATTTTGGGCCATTTTATTCCGGAAACGGTGCGGACAAGACAAAAATAAAAACCCAAACCTATTATTTATGGAAGCGGGACGGAATCTGCTATACTGCGGTCTTTGTAGGCTTGGACAAATATCAGGAAGAGAACCTCAAAACGCTCATTTTCGCTCCCTCCCCTCCATTGAAAAAGCGCATAACCCCTCGGCCTCCTCATTCTTTTCGAATGTGGGGGCTTTTTCCTTTGAACGATGATTCAGCCGAAAGATAACTATTTTATATTTGTTATTATTTTATTAGCAAAATAACATAACATAATTATTGCCATCCACACCCCGTTATGATAGTATATTGACTCGAAAAGGGAAGAAATAAAGCGGTTACACACCTCTTAAATATGGTCTTTTGTTAGCTTAACAATCGCTTTGTCAGCCCTTTATCTTCTATCAATCAAGGGGAGTTTTCATGAAAAAGTCATCCAAATGGATGGGTACTACCCTATCGGCGGTATTGATTGCTTCACTATTGTCTCCCGCCTACGGATCGGCAGCGGCCCAAACGGACCGCAGCGGCATGACCGCCAAGGACCTTACAGGGCACTGGGCACAGGCTAGCGTGCAAAAATGGCTGAGCAGCGGGCTGATCCAGGGCTATCCGGATCACACCTTCCGCCCCAATGCAGAAATCACGCGTGCAGAATTCGTCTCGCTCATAAATCATTTGTTCGGCTTTACGGCCCAGTCGAAGGAAGCTTATGAGGATGTCCCTGACGACTCCTGGTTTGCAAGCGCTTTCTACATAGCCAGGGAAGCCGGCTACTATACCGGATATCCCGGCAACGCGGCCAAGCCAGGTGAACCGCTAACCCGTCAGGACGCTGCGGTGCTGCTGACACGGGCGTTTGAATTCAACGGAAACGGAACAGCCTCTTCCCTTAACTATGCAGACCAAGAGTACATCGGGGTGTACGCCCGCGAAGCGGTCCGGGCCCTCTCCGGTTACTTCCAAGGCTACCCGAACGGGACCTTCCGTCCCGAGGAACCTATTACCCGCGCGGAAATCGTTACCCTGATCGATAAGCTGGTCAGCGCATACTATCCGGATGCGGGTACTTATACCGCCGGGAAGATTCAAAGCAGTGCCGTGGTGAACCACGGGGGTGTCGTCCTGAAGGACGCCGTCATCCAGGGCAATTTATATCTGGCGCCAGGGATCGGCGACGGCGAGGTCACCTTGGATCATGTCACGGTTCAGGGCACCACTTTCATCGAAGGCGGCGGCGCCCACACGGTCATCGTGAAAGACTCTGACCTCGACAGCGTTCTCGTCTACCGCCGCGACGGCCAGGTGCATGTACAGCTGTCCGGTACGACCCATATCGGGCAGTTGGCGGCAAACAGCCCGTCCAAGCTGGACGCGGGCGACAGCTCGATCATCGACAGCGCCGAGTTCCATCAGCCAGTGCAGCTGGGCCTCGGCGCCGGCGCCTCCATCGCTTCCCTGATCGTGAACCCGTCAGCCGCAGGCACCGCAATCACGGGCACGGGCAGCATCAAGCAGGCGGTGATCCAGGGCAGCGGCGTCACGCTGAACGGCAACGCGCTTCCGCCTGGAACGACCAGCATCTCAGGTGGAGCCGTCAATGCAAGCCCTGCGCCTTCCGGAAGCACAGGCACCACAGGCACAGGCGGCAGCTCTTCGGGCAGCACAGGCGGCGGTTCCAGTTCCGGTGGGAACGGGAACGGCAGCGGCGGCGGCAATGGCGGCGGTCCGATGGAGAACGTCACGACCGTCAACCTGACGGACGCAGCGGCAACCGACCGCACCAAATCGCTGTTCGTCTATTTGAACCAGCTCCGCGGCAAGAACATCCTGTTCGGCCAGCAGCATGCCACGACCGAAGGTATGTCCATCACGGCTAAGGACGGAACCCAGTCCGACACTTTCAACAGCGTCGGCGCCTATCCGGGGCTTTTCGGCTGGGATACGCTGAGCCTGGAAGGCAAAGAAAAGCCAGGCGTGGCCGGCAATGCCGGGCAGAGCCGCGACAACCTCGTCGCCGTCATGAAGAAAGCCTACGCCGACGGCGGCGTGCTGACGCTCAGCTCCCATATGCCGAACTTCGTCACCGACGGGGATTTTTACGACACCAAGGGCAACGTCGTGTCCCACATCCTGCCGGGCGGGGACAAGAACGCAGCGTATAACGCTTTTCTCAATCAGATCGCCGACTTCGCCCTGCACCTCAAAACCGATGACGGCAGGCCGATTCCGGTCATCTTCCGGCCGTTCCACGAGCAGAGCGGAAGCTGGTTCTGGTGGGGGGCCGCTTTTACAACGACTGACGAATACAAGGAGATCTACCGTTATACGGTCGAGTATCTCCGCGACAAGAAAGGCGTCCACAACTTCCTGTACGCCTACTCGCCGGGCGGCGGTTTTGGCAACTCCGCGGACATCTACTTAAAAACCTACCCAGGAGACGACTACGTCGACATCCTCGGGTTTGACAGCTACTACAACGGCGAGGGCGACTCCTGGTTTAACGGCGTCAAGACGGAAGCCAAAACCGTGTCCAACATCGCGGACACCCGCGGCAAAGTCGCTGCCTTCACCGAATTCGGCTACCAGAAAATGAAGGTCTCAGGCAATACGACGCCCAACTTCTACACGAAGCTGGCGGACACGCTCAAATCCGATCCGGACGCGAAAAAGATGGCGTTCATGCTGACCTGGGCCAACTTTGGGCCGGACTCCATTTACGTCCCTTACCCAACCGGCGATCCAAATCAGGAGCATGAAATGCTGCCGGATTTTAAAAAGTACTACCAGGATGCGTACACGCTGTTCAGCGACGGGGTCATTGGCGCCTATGATAAAAAGGTCAACACCGCCTCCGAGCAGGGCTTCATGCATATCGCTTCTCCGACGGGCCAAAGCACCATCAAGGAGACTTCAACAACCATTCGTGTCCGCGTCCTGAACGAAACGCCGGACCGTGTCGTCTACAGTGTGCAGGGTTCGGATACTGAGCACCCGATGACGCTGAACCCGGACAGCGGTTACTACGAGGCGCAATGGACACCGGCGGCGGAGCAGAACGGTAAAACCGCGGACATCACCGTCAAAGTGTATGGCAGCAACGGGGCCGTGCTGCATGAACAGACGAACACGGTGTTCGTGAAGATCGGCGAGGTGCTGGCCGGTGCCTACACTTTCGATACCGCTGCTGACGCGGAAGGCATCCAATACAACGGCGAATATACCAGCTCGGCGGGAGGAACGAATGACGGCAGCGCGGCGTACAGCGATTTTAACGGCGGATCCCTGAAGATCAGCGCGCCGCATTTGAACGGAACCGATTCATGGCAGGAGCTCAAGCTGGAGCTGAAGAACGCCAAGGCTAAAGCCGGCTCCGGCTCGCTCGCGGGTATCCAGCGGGTCAAAATGGACGTGTGGGTCCCCGCTGGAGCCGGGGCATCCAGCGAGCAGGCCAGCCTGCGCGCCGTAGGGCAGCTCCCACCAGACTGGAATAATAAGTACGGCATGGACACAACGTATTCGCTGTTTGCGTCCCTGCCCAAAGAAACGATCGATGGCGTGGAGTACGTTAAATTCAGCCCGACGATCGATTTTACGAACGCGGATGCGCTGGTGGCTGCCGACGACATCGCCTTATCCATCGTGGGCAGCGCGCTGCAATCGGATGGAGATACGCTTCCGGTCTACGTCGATAACATCCGGTTCTACAGCGCCTATGCCGAATCGGCGGGCGACCCGGCCGTCGTCGACGACTTCGAGAGCTACCTGGGCAGCAGCGACGCCCTGGCCAGCAAGTTCGTGCACGCCGGCGGCGACCCGGCCGGCGCTGCGCTGGACGGCACGCACAAGCACGGCGGCAGCTACGGGCTGAAGTACACGTACACGCTGGCAGGCAGCGGCTACGCCGGCATCACCAAGGCGATGAACGGCGCGGATTGGTCCGGCTACAACGCCCTGCAATTCTGGTACCATCCGGACGGCCAGGGCCAAAAGCTGGTGATGCAGATCAACGCGGACGGCAAGACGTATGAGTACTACCCGGACACCAAGACAACCGAACCGGCGCTGATCACCGCTCCGTTCAACGAGTTCAAACCCGCCAATGGGGCGACCGGCACATTAACGAAAATGAACTTGAAGAACGTCCAGGCGTTCTCCATCTATACGAACGCGGTGCCGGACGGCAACCGGTTGACGTCGTCGATGTATTTTGACGACATCCATGCCCTGCTCGATCCGAACGCTGGCACCTTGCCGAACGGCAGCGCAGGCGGCGGTACCGCGCCCGGCGTGCTGTTCGACTTCAACAGCTCCATCGCCGGCTGGTCGCTGAACGACAACACGCTCGGAGCTGGCAACCTCGCCAATCCGGAGGACAACGGCAGTAAGGTGCTCAGCGCGGACTTTCCGTCTGCGGGCGCAGCCGACAAGCACTTTGAGCTCGCCTACATGAGCGACCAGGACCTCAGCCAAGGCAGCACACTGATGGTACGCGCCCGAGTGGCCGGCGGCACGGCCAAAGCGAAGCTGTTCATCAAGACCGGGTCGAACTGGGTCTGGGCTTCCACTGACGAAGTGGAGCTGAACGGCGAATACCAGTGGATCAAGCTGAACCTGAACGGCAAAGACACTAACGGCGCCGCCATCGATAAAACGCTGATCAAGGCCATCGGGCTGCAGATCGCTTCGCCGAGCGGCGAAGGAACAATGACCGTGTATGTGGATGACGTGACCCTGGATGAGAATCCGCTGGATACCCTGGCGAAGGCCCACGCTGAGGTCAGCAAGGCTGGCGTTGCAAGTGAACCGGGAAATGACGCCGCGGGTTCCAACGAGGGCGGTACCGCCACTAGTGGGGATACTGTCAGTGAAGGTACTGTGAGTGAAGGTACTGTGAGTGAAAGTACCGAAAACGGGGGAAGCGTAAGCGTAAGCGACCCTAACGTTGATGGAACCAGTGGTGGAACCCCAGCCGAACCAGACATTCCTTCAACGGAACAAGATGCGGGAACCCAGCCAAGCGATCCCGCTGGCGGAAACTAATCCTGTGCTTCCAAGCCGGCAGTCGGCAGCAGAGCCATTTTCAAAGGCATACTCTTTTTTCATAGCAACAATACAAAAAAGGCTCCTCCGATGAGGGGCCTCACTATGGTATAATTTGGTTTGTACAACATATCGGCTTTAAGGGCGGTCGGCTAATCTCCCGGAAGGGAGGTGATGCCTGTGGAGGTATACCAAACATTGACGCTCATGATTTCCTTTGCGACTTTGGTTGTGTTGATCCTTTCGTTCCACAAAAAGAAATAGACCGCCCTTGGTGAGGATCACGGTCTATTTCTCGACTGATTTCCGAAGCCGACCGCTCTTTTAGCGGTGTTGTACGGGGGATCGTGTTAGCCGCACGATCCCTTATTTATTGTTATCTTAGCATAAGGCCGGATATACCACAAGTTATGGAAATTGTAATGAATCGTATGGAGATATCGTCCATTCATTACAAAACACGGATTTAAAACCAACCAAGGTCACTACGGAAAGTAATTTTTTTTTACAAGGCATAAAGGCACAAACCTTCGAATTAAATAACGGAAATGTCATCGAAGTGTATATCTACGCGAACAGAGCTGATGCTGAAATGGCCAATACGCCGCATTTCTGCAGAGCCTGGAACAGAGGCCTTAAGATGCCCCTACCACCGTCAACAGCATCGTCGATGCCTGAAAGCGGCCGCTTTCCGGAACGACGCACACAATCTGCTGCCCCACGGATAGGCGTCCGGAATATAGCAGCTCTTCCAGCATAATGTAAATCGAAGCCGCCGCCGTATTCCCTTTTGTGTACAGATTCGTAAACCATTTTTCCTCAGGGATCGTCACACCGCCCTGCTCCAGCAGCTGGAAGATCTCTTCCCTGAACACATGCGATGAATAATGGACCACCATCCAATCTACCGCGTCCGGGTCAATCCGCCCTTCTTCCACCAGCTCCAAAAACCGCCGCGTCCCGACCTTCGTAATTTCATTCACCAGCCGGACGTCCTGCTTCAAATTCAGCGCGCCGTGATCGGCCGCTTCATGAATAGAGGCGTAGTCCAGCCACGAACGGCTGCCATCCTCCTTGCTCATGCCGGAATACATGCAGGTCTCGTACTCATTGGCATACGACTTGTTGTCGATCCACTCGATGCGCAGCGAGAGCCCCTGTGCGGAGGGTTCATTTTGCAATAGGGCTGCCCCCGCTCCGTCCGACAGCATGAACCGCAGAAAATCCGTGTCAAACGGTACCCGCCCGTTGCTGTAAATGCCCTGCGCCTCGAATTTCGTATGTTTGAACTCGCGGCTCAGAAACTCGCTGGAACAAGCGATGGCCGTCCGGTGCTCTCCTGACTTGATATGTAAAAAGGCGTTCTTCAGTGCATGCATCCCGCTCGCGCATAACCCCGAGTGCGAAGAAATCTCCATCACCGGCAGTCCAGTCTCGGCATGTACCATACTCGCAAAACCCGGCAGCAGCAAATCGGCTCGTGTCGTACCGGTCGCCAAAAACTCGACGTCCTCCGGACGGACACTGGCGCTGCGCTCCAACGCCTCGCGTATGGCCAGGGCCGCCATCTCCGCGTTGGTGTACAAGCTCTTCTGCTCCTTGTCCATCGCGTAATAGCGCTGCTTGATCTGATTCTTTTCCAAAATGATACGCTTCGTCTTGGAGGATCTGCCTCCGATTTTGCCAAGGTAATCTTCCATTTCCTCATTGCCTACCGGTGGGCCGGGAAGGAACTTCCCCATGCTCGTGATATAAACGAATTTCATATAACACCTCACTAAAGATATGATTACTAATTATGATATTAATCCCACTAATTGTAAAGTAAATGAAAAATTAGTAGATTCAAATGCTCTTCAGGCGTGTTTTCAAACAACAAAAAAACCGCTTTATTCAGGCAGCGGCAGCCTCTGCGATCCACTCTTTTACCGTTGCAGTCACGGGATGAAGGAAGCCGGTTCGAATGCAGCGCAGACAATGGAGATAATCCAGAAAGGCTCAATCAAGAATGGCATACCATATCTTATTGGAAAAGCGTTCATGCGTGTTGGGTAAAGGCGGGATTTAGATCAAAATGGTTGTCTGCCTTCACAATCGGTCCCATGCGGCTGTCTTCAATTTGGACTCTTTCATCTTCCATTTGTCTATGACCCTTTCCAAAAACTCACATAGATTAATAGTGCAGTACCGACTCTTTGATCAGGATGGAGTGGATGCTATGAGTTTTTATGTTAGAAACAGTACGCCGAACCCCGTATGGGTCGCGGTGGGGTACTATGATCCGGATTGCAGCCCGATCACTTATTCAAAAGCTGGCTGGTACCGGATTACCCCTGGAAGACGTATGCTTCTGGTAACGGGATCTTCCGTAAATCAAACGTATTATTACTATGCATTTGACCAATTCGGCAATACTTGGAGCGGAAATTTCTTCACGTATGTTCCTACTGAGGCTTTCAACATGTGCTGGATCGAAAGATGCCAGGGCACGGGTTGTAGAGAAGTTGGGTTCGATCGGGTCATTGTCGGCAATTTCCAGAACCACACTCTTAACCTTGTGGAAGCCGCAGGCGCAGCGAAATCAAGAAATACGAGAGCAGCGAAAAAGGGTACGCGGAAATTTAAATTAGGCAAGGCCAGCTTAAGAAAAACCCCTGGTAAATTGGGCAAACTGGGCAAGGTTATAAAGCCGAAATATGGCAAACGGTAATAACCTTTAATTCCTAAGCCGCATGATTCTTCTCCGGGATCGGCGGCTTTTGCTATTTTTCACGCATCATGCTATAGTCATAAGTCTTCTTAGATTCTTGTACATAATCAAGTTACGGGTAAGGAATAGTCCATCCGTACTCAGAATGATTAGTATCCATATCAACCGGTAGGAGTGATGAATGATGAATCAACACGAGTTGGTTATTGCTGTCAAACCAGCCGAGGAACCTCAATTGGATCTTCTTGAAGAAGTGTTTTCCCCCGGTAATCTGACGAAACCCCAGCATCGCCGATACGAAGTACAGAAGAAAGGTGAGGGCTTATATCTGATCGCATGGCATACAAATCATCCGATTGGACATTTCTTACTGCGTTGGAGTGGCCCTGAGGATCCTCGTGTAACCCAATATATCGATATAACGCACAGTGCCTTTCTTGAGGGAGGGCTCACTAAAGATGATTACCGTAAAAAAGGCGTAGCGACAGCAATCATTCGTGAGGCTGAGAAATTAGCAAGTGAAAGAGGATGCACCCATATCGGTTTGGAAGTGAGCAGTAAAGACAATCCCGACGCAAAGAGGCTATATCAAAACCTCGGTTATGTTGACTGGGGTTACGGAGAATTTGAAATCAGTTGGGAATACCACGATAAGCATGGGACAAGCATTCGCTCCGATATTGTCATTTTCATGCAAAAATCACTAGGTCAGTAAACAGTGCCAGCCCCCTTTCCGGCCAAGGATATGGGGGCTTTTGTATTAATTGATCTCATAACCTATCAAATTGTGCCTGTTTGTCCAGTCAAATCGATTCGTAAAATCATAGATTGTTAATATAGGAGGTGATCATTATGTGTTGTAATCGAAAAAAAGAAAAAGTCATCGTCGTAAAGCTGCACCCTGGTCAAAAAGCTGTAGTCATTTGTAAGAAAAAGAAAAAACATCGGCATGATCATTGGAAATTCTATTAATTCTCTCTGAAAGAACGCTCTTTGAGCGTTCTTTTTTGTTCCTCTCTCTGCAATGTTCTCCCTATGTAATGCTTAAGTACTCTTTGATGCCATCAACAATCGCTTGAGCTGCCTTATACTGAACGGTGTCCGACAGCATGGCTTGTTCATCCGAGACATTGCTTAGAAATCCGACCTCTAATAGAACCGCAGCCATACTGGTTTCACGAATCACCTGCAGGCTGGTGTTTTTAACGCCGCGGTCTTTCAGACCCATCGCCTGGACCAAACGCTTGTGGATCGCATCGGCCAGCTGTTTGCTGCTGCTCCGCTGATAATAATGGGTCTCTGTACCGGTTGCTTGCGGCGATTCCAGTACGCTGTTGCCATGGATCGATACAAAAACGTCCGCATTTAATGAATTGGCCAGTTGCACGCGTTCTGTCCGGGTAGGGTACACGTCGCGGTCACGGGTCATGATGACTTCAATTGCGGGTTCCTTAAGAAGAAGTTCCTGCACTTTCAGAGCAAGCGCGAGGTTAAAGTCTTTTTCATGTTTGTTGCTGATGCTAGTCGTTCCCGGATCGTTGCCACCGTGTCCCGCATCAATGACTACGATTTTTCTTTCATTCTCGTCGCCTGAAGACACTGGAGTCTGGGGATCGCTGCCCGTCCCAGTTAGATCTATAATGAGCTGATCGCCGATAAACTCCTGATGATAGGACGCCGGGGTATCCTGGCTTAACTCCACCACGATCCGGACTTGCTCAGGGTCTCTGCTAAATAAGGAATATCTGACTTCGGATACATACGGCTGCCCGCTCACGTCCAATTTCCCCATCATGGCCGAATCCAGCGGCTGAGTCAGAGCCCCGAAAGTCGTATTGGGTAAATCAACAACGATACGGGCGGGGTTGGCTAAAGTTGAAATCTTGGGCGTCACTTGGCCATCCATACTAATGACGAGCTGTTGGTTTAAATAATTGATCTGATTCACATGCGTCAACGGTTCTGTATTGTCTGCTTCGGACTCGGAGTTCGGATCTTTGCTTTGATCCGGGTTTTGAGGCGGGCTTGTCAGGTATACCGTTTTATTGCGGTTGTCCCAATTGACAGCCAGTCCCATTTGTTCGGTGACGAACCGGATCGGAACGACCACGCTTTGATTCATATTCCGGGGAGCCGTATCCAGCCGTACGAGCTGATCCGCGACCTTCGCCTCTTTTTTGCCGACGGTTAACAACATGGCTTTGGTGTTTTGCTGGATTGTAACACTGTGGGACCGTTGATCCCAGTTCACCTGAAACTTTAAATTTTCGGCCACCACCCGAAGTGGAATCATCATGGATTGATCAATGATCGAGACCTTCGCATCAGCCGGCAGGGCCAGTTCCCGGCCGTCTAATACAATCTTGGATGGCTTGGATGCGGCACTGATTGGATTGGGGAGCAGAATCAGCAGAAACAAAGACAGGAACAGCAGAGACAAAAATTTCTTCATTATGCACCTCTGTTATGATTTGAACTTTCTATCATGATTCTAGTAAAAGCGACAAAATACCATTTACAATATATAACAATAAAAACGGAAGATAGTTGCGCTCGAAGTGAAAATGAGGTCTATCTAATCATAAGAAAAACGTCTATCGACGTACCTTCAAAGAAGACAGACCGCGTCTAACTGAAGTTTTTCTTGCGATTATAGAATGGTTCAGCTTCGCTGAAATTTATAAATTCT
>QEQW01000200.1:0-40836 GCA_004016085.1 Claviceps quebecensis
CAACATCAGAGATACCAAGCTTGTTGTTTTCTATAATAATTCTGAGAGGAGCCTGCGAGGTCTGCCTCTTGTTTTCAGAATGTAATAATGCGTACTGTTTTTTCTAGTTAGGAGATAGCTCCTCAACATCGACAAGATTCTTTTCAATTCAGTATCCTATATTCTTTTGGAGCAGTTAGATCCTGCAAACAGCCTTTGTAGGGTAGATCTATCTGTTGGTCCACGATCGTATTCCGTTTCCCCCAGCGTCATTGTATTCGTTTGGAGCAGATAGATCCTACAAGCGTCTTTATGGGGTAGATTTATCTGTCCGTCCACGATCACCGTTCGGCTTCTTCTGTTTTTGTGTACCTATGAGGCTATGTACGAGTCACGGCTCACGACTCACGACTCACGGGCTCACGGGCTCACAGCCCTCAAAGCCCCTCACAACTGAGGTCAATTGTTGTAACTTGTAGCACAAAAGAGGGCCGGCCTATGGCTGGTGCCTTGGGAGCCTTGATGAGACCCGTGAATATTATTGCAAGTATCACACTGCAGAAGCAATATTCAGCTACAAACGAATACAACGAAAAACAATGTAAATAGTCGATTGGCTTAATGTTCTCAATTCTGTTGGAGGTAGCAGCCTCACCATCTGAGACATCAGTTGTTGAACTTGTAGCACAGAGCGCCTACGGAGGATGTATCTCTTTGGTGGTTCGGAGGCTCACGAATTACTTCAGATCACGATATACAGCTGTTGCAGCTTATAATGAGAAGTACATAGTGTAATGGCATTTGGCCCATGATACACCGCAATTGTTGGCACTTCTCGCAACGCCACTCTGACTGGAATCGCGGTCTCGTACCAACTTTGGCATTCCTGCAAAGGCTTTGAAGTCGGATTATCAGTGGCTTGCATTGATGCAATCAATCGCGATTCCCGCCTGAAAGTCGTGAACGCGATGAAGCGTTGCAGTCAAGTCACCCCAACTTTCAACTTGCAACTTCCAATGTCGCGAGGTGGCAACGAACGTGTAGGTACATACATACTCCATACGGAGTACCTACCTACCTATGTACGGAGCACATACATGTACTCTCTCGGAGTCTCAGCGGCAACCGGACAGAGCTGCCAACTTCCATGATCCACCCCCACTCCACTCTGAATGCTGAGGTGACGACAGACGACAACCAGCGACTCTCTTTTCGAACCATCACCGCCGGCTTCGCCAACGCTCGACTCGAAACTACGTCTACAAGGCGCGCATCCGCAGCCGCTCTCCTTCATCATGGCGAACCAAACTCCTGCCGTTGTCATGGACAAGTGAGTCCCTTCACCCCGCCATGTCCTCCGGTCCAGCAACGCCCCCTTTCCGACCATGCCAGCTTGGATCCCGTCGTAGCTAAGCTGACGAGATATATAGCGGCACAGGATTTTCCAAGCTCGGTGCGCATGCTCGATGCAGATCGTCCTATTACTCACGGCGGCCAATTTCTTAACAATCCTCTCGTATAGGTTTCGCCGGAAACGATTCGCCGTCCTTTGTATTCCCAACGGCCATTGCCACGAAAGGGCCCACGGGAGGCAGCGGCGGGACCGGCTCAGGCCGCCCAGCTGTCGCGAATAAGCCTTCCTTCCTGACCGGTGGTGCAGGCTCCGGTGGCCATCTAAGCGGGAAGAGGGGAACGGAGGATCTGGACTTTTATATTGGAGACGAGGCTTTGAGTGCAGCCTCGGGCCCTGGTACGTTCTGCGAATGCATGCTTCGCCATGATGCCGAGCGCAGCTAAGGAGTTGTAGGATATGGTCTTCACTATCCCATTCGACATGGACAAATAGAAAACTGGGTAAGAGCGTGCACGCATGGTCTATCCAATCCCTTTCTTATTCCCTTTATCATCATCTCTTCCTCCTTTTTCACTTCATATATGATCCTACTTACTGTCATTGGTAACTAACGTATCCAATAGGACCACATGGAACGGTTTTGGTCCAATTCGATTTTCAAATACCTCCGCGTCGAGCCAGAGGATCATTACTTTCTCCTTACCGAACCTGTGAGCACCGTGATGAACTCAGTCCCGCCCTCAATCCCTTGCGACCTGCCCGAGCGTTGTCGAGCTATCTAAGCGCGTCAAGCGCCGAGATGTCGAGCATGTCTGACAGAACTAGCCACTGAACCCCCCCGAGAACCGAGAAAACACGGCCGAAATCTTCTTCGAGTCCTTCAACTGTGCAGGCATGTATATTGCTGTACAGGCGGTGCTCGCGCTCGCAGCGTCTTGGACATCATCCAAGGTGACCGATCGATCCCTCACTGGAACGGTGATTGACTCGGGCGACGGCGTCACGCACGTCATACCCGTCGCAGAGGGCTACGTCATCGGCTCGTCCATCAAGTCTATCCCCATTGCCGGTCGCGACATCACCTACTTCGTGCAGTCCCTTCTGCGAGATCGAGGCGAAGCCGATTCATCCCTCAAGACAGCGCAGGACATCAAGGAAGAATACTGCTACGTGTGTCCAGACATCGTCAAGGAGTTTGGCAAATACGACCGCGACCGCGAGAGGTTCGCCAAGCACGTCGTATCGCACCCGGGTGGCCGCCAAGTAACAGTCGACGTCGGCTACGAGCGCTTCCTTGCGCCGGAAATCTTCTTCAATCCGGAGATTTATAGCTCTGATTTCTTGACACCGCTACCCGTGGTTGTCGATGGCGTGATCCAGCAATCACCCATTGACGTACGTCGTGGGCTGTACAAGAATATCGTCCTGTCCGGTGGAAGTACTCTATACAAGGACTTTGGCAGACGACTGCAGAGAGATATCAAGCATTTGGTCGATGCCAGGATCCGGGCGAGCGAGGTTCGCAGTGGTGGGGCTCGTAGTGGCGGTCTTGACGTGCAGGTCATTACGCATAAGAGACAACGACATGGACCGTGGTTTGGTGGCAGTCTGCTGGGCCAAACACCCGAGTTTAGGTCTTATTGCCACACAAAGGCTGAGGTATGTAATCTGTTTAGCTGGCGGTTGCGCTGGGTGAAGGTTGGGGGTTCGAGCTAATGTGTTGTCTGTGTGTAGTACCAAGAATACGGGCCGAGTATTGTGCGGCGATTTGCCTTGTTGGGAGGACCGGGAGGGTCATGAGGGATGCGGGCTGAGGCGTGGTGATGGCTTGGGGCATTATGTGTTGATAGTTTCAGGGGCAGCCTGTGTTGAATGATTTCAGGAGAAATCAAGACATGATCTGGTTGAGGCTTTTCTAGTCAGGCGGCGGAAGGTAGACGATGGATAATAGATGATGGGACGTGGACGGTGGGCGTTGAAAAATAGATGATTGGAGGCTTCCCAGTTCAATTGCACGGGGCTCGCGACACTTGCTAGGCCAAATGTAGACGAAACGCAACATGCTTTAGTGTTTGAGTCTCCGGTTCGGATATTGGTTGGAGGAGAGGAGAAACAGAAGCTATGAGAAGGACAAGGTAATTGGGCCGAAAGCGAGAACGGTAGGCCATCAGGGTCATGGACTAGCAGCGTGGCCATCAAGGTCATGAACCAACGGCGAGGCCATCAGGGTCAGGCCACGGGGCGAAGGATCTCTTAGGGGATGTTATCATTATAGACCATGTATATAAGTAGGCACGAGGGAAGCAGGAAATTCTCTTCCTTCTTTCCTCCTCGTAAATGTATCGACACCAGGACGCAGTAGTCCCCTAGGCCAGGCCTTTACACGTTCAGACTTTCTATAAATCAGTGTGGATATATTTTCACATATTCTTTGTTGTATTCATGACTTTTCAGGTATAGTGTACAGCAGCAGTTACTTGGCGGTATCAACAATATACCGCCCCGCAATCTTGCCCTCGCTCATAAGTTTATAAACATCTTGCAACTCGCTCAAGCCAACAGTCTTGTAAGGAACCTTGATAAGCCCCCGGGCAAAAAAGTCAAGCGCCTCAGCTGTATCGGCGCGATTACCGACATAACTTCCCTTGATGGTGATCATGCGGACAACGGTGTCAAAGACGGGAGCAGAGAAGTTCGCATTGGCAGGCAAGCCAATACATACGACTGTGCCGTGAGCGCGGACATACTGCGTAGCCTGTTGGAAGGGCTTCTCGTTGGCAGCAACAAGCAACACGGCATGGGGGCCGAGACCGTCAACACTCGCGCGCTTGACATCCTCAACGAGGCTACCACCAGACTCCATAAAGTCGACGTAGACCGAGGCACCGAGCTCGAGGCACAGTTTGCGCTTCTCAGCGCCGCCGTCTATGGCTACGACGTGCAGGCCCATGGCCTTGGCATACTGGATGGCGAAGCAGCCGAGGCCACCGCTAGCGCCTACAATGGCGACAGTCTGGCCCGCCCGCGCGCCGGACTCCTTGAGGCCCTTGTAGACGGTGAGACCGGCGCAGAGAATAGGCGCAACGGCCTCGAGGTCGCAGTCGGCAGGAATACGAGCAACGTGAGCGGCCTTGGCTACGGCGTATTGCTGGAATGAGCCATCGACGGTGTAGCCCGACAGGAGGGCCTGCTGGCAGAGCGACTCGTCCATGTTGGTGCAGTAGGAGCAGTGCATGCACGAGCCGTTGAGCCACTTGATGCCGACTTTGTCGCCGAGTTGTAGGTCCGAGGTGTCATCTGAGTCGATGAGTGAGCCACGGGCCACGACGACGCCTGCGCCTTCGTGGCCGCCTACCAGGGGAAGCTTGGTTGGTAGAGGCCAGTCGCCGAGCATGGCGTGGAGATCTGTGTGGCAGACGCCGGAGTAGAGGACGTGGACGAGGACCTCATCGGGACCGGGTGAGGGGACGGGGATTTTCTTGTATACGACGGCTAGAGAGGAGAAGGAGTGAGGTGAGCGGAGTCTATGGAGAAGGTACGTAGATGAAGAGCAGAATGAGGATATATATGTAGAACAGAAATAGGGGATGGATACAAGCAAAAAGTAAAAGGTGAACAAGAGAGGGTATATTATTAGAGAGGGAGGAGGGATAAGGGGATGAGAAAGGGAAATAAGACGGTCCCTTTCTCCTGGGGTATTGCTGAAAAAGAAAAGAAGAAGAAACACGAGAAAAGAAAAAGAAAGACGTACGTCCGCCCGTCTTCTCCACCACAGCAGCGTACTGCTCCTTGGGGATTTCCGACTTTGTCATATTGGATCGTCGCAGTGCTTGTCAGCGGTATAAGTATGTATCACGCGTATCACTACTGGTGATGATGATGGGTAATGAATCGAGAATATGGACGTCGATCAAAGCTCAACGTCAAGTATCAATGTTTGGTAGGTAGATGTATGTATGTATGTAAGTCTGTATTTCGTATCGTCGAAAACACAAGTCACGGCGTAGTCCCATCTTTAAATATCTTCTCTACGCAATTCCCGCATTCCCGCACATTCCTGCTTGGCAAACAAGTGGCCGAGGCTGGCCGCCAAACGTAAAACGGCCCTATCCTGCGTCATTCGATCATGTGGCTGAGGCTGAAAACAGGTGATGGAGGGCGGGTGAGTGGCGATACCAATACCAGTTTGAACCAAAGGAAGGGGAAGGGATGAGGGGTCGGAGCTTAGGAGGTAGGTAGGTACCTGGTATTCGTCGTGTTGTATAACTTGTAAGAGGTACCTAACGTACGCCTACGAGATGCATGCATGCGGCGGGAAACGGGAGCGTTGCCGACCGACATGCCGCTCGCTTGGTGGTTCGTGAAGGCGGATCCTCGGACTGTGAGTGGCTGCGATAGGGGCTCCATAAGGCGATGTGGCCTGTCTTGAGTCCTTGACTCTTGGGGCACTTGGTTGGTTCGTTGAGCCGAAGACAACCACTGCAGGAGGTACCTATGTACATATGTACCTACCTACCTATGTACATGTAGAGGAGGTGTACATCAGGGGTGGGGGCCCTCGTGTGGTGCTACCTGCGAATCGCGATATGCGACCTGCTACGTACGGAGTATGTATGTACCTACATACTTTGCGACGAGCGACTTGAAGCCGATGTACCTAAGTAAAAGCACGTCTCACTGGGGAGCTTCCCCTGCAATGAATGCTGATGGTCACGCCACGCCAATGCCTGCAATGTCATGCCATGTTCATCGGCAACGGCGCTGCATCAATCCCACAATCCCAGAATCGTTCCCGAGGTGGCGAGACTTTTAATTACTGCATGAGAGTCCATGGTGAGATGAATGGATATTGGAGACGTGAAACGGACAGATTGGCACCGCAAGTGACAAGATGGTTAGTTCTCGCGACAGGAATGACTCTCCGTCTTCTTCCGAGTAATAAAACACAGGCCAATTCTCCGCAGGCCGCGACGAATCTTCAATTTCATCACACGTAATCCTTCAATATGTAGTAGTTTATCCTCCTACGACCAGCCAGCACCACAACATCCTCAATACAGTACTCTGTACGCGTACGTACGCTCAAGAAACCTCCACGGACCGCGCTTCACCATCCGCCGTCGCCGAATTCACCTTCTTCCCCGTCTTGGCGATCTTCGCCAACACGTCCTCATATGGCAGCCCCGTCACCACCCGCGCTGTCTGCGTGTCCAGCGACACATCATAGCTCTCGATGCCTATAAATTCCGCATGTAATCCTCCGCCAAGAAGACGTGCGCAAGAACCCGTTAGCCCGTTGGTGTGCCTTCTTCCCTGTTCCTGACACGAACTCGTGCCGATCCCGATCCCAAACCCGGTCTTTTTATGCTTTAACTCGTCGAGGGAGAACGGGGGAAGGATATCACGTGGAGGGAGAGAAGAATGACGACGTCCAAGAAAAAGAAGTTTTATGACGCACCATCCATTCGTGAGAGGACGCGCTCAATCGCGCCGGAGCAGCCGCCGCAGGTCATGGTCACGTTGAACTCGTACGTGTGGGTGGCCATGATGTCCTTCTTTTCCTTCTCTTCTTTCGAGAGCGATTTTACAAGAAACGGTGTCTTTTTTTTTTTAGAATATAGGCTTATTAATTCGATTTGACCGGAGACGAGGGGTCGCGGGGTCGACGTTGTTTGCGTGGGAGATACGCGGTCTATGGCTGGCGAAGCGCAACGGGCGGGGAGCTTTCTGAGGATGGTGTTGAATTTAAGGTTAGGAGATAAGCTGGTGACAAATGTTGTAGAACCAGAGGATGACGCGGAGGACTCAGGACTTAATATCAGGAGGGGGTTGCGGGAGCAGCCATCGTGGCCTTTTAATAGGTGCACTGTGGCACACAAGGAACCGGCACTCCCGCAAGTTGCAACGCACAGACCTGGCGCCGGGGGCGGGGCCGTCCATGAAACGTGCTCATCTCTCATCAACCAAGTTTTGGCCATCATCAACTTGACATCAACCATCAACCATCAACCATCGCATCAACCAACCATCACAAGTCACAACCGCCCTGACCTGTTGTTGGTTGCTGACCGCAGACAATACGCTCGAACTGGACACACCGGTGACACGCATACTTACACCGCTATCGTCAGAAACAAGGAACCGTAAATAACCTTTTCCCACTCCCCAAAGCAACAATGTTGCGCACCGGCACGCGTCATCTCCGAGTCCTCACGAGTCACGAGTCACGAGTTCACGACGGCCCATCAGCATCGAAAGTCAACAGCGTTTACGGACGCACAAACCGCTCCACCTCATTGTGACCGCTCCTGTCCGCATCTCTTTGTTCTGTCCGCCTTTGTCCAGGGAAAGAGCACAGCTGGAGTTCGCGTAAAGGAAAAAGAAACCCTCCCGGAAACAAATGGATTGAAGAACTAATTATGTATACTTAAAACCAAACAACAACAATCCACTAACCACTGCAGTCGTACACGCCGTTATTATGAGCATCGCCTCGCTCGCACCGACAGTAGCTCAACCAGAAGCTTGTCCTCCCAGCGGTCCCTCCAAGGCACGTCATCGTCCACATTCAGCGACATCAGAGCCTCCTGCAGATCCCCAGTGAAGATGTACTTCTCTCCCGCCTCCCACATACTGAGAATGTCCGCATTTGGGATACACATCTTGACCACCTCGCCCGGTTCCTCCTCAAACACCCACCGTGGCTGCACCTCGGCTGCAATCTCCTCCTCATACTCCTCATACTCCTCGTCCTCCTCGTCCTCCTCGTCCTCCTCGTCCTCCTCGTCGCCCGTCACCGAGTCCTCACCCGTTCGTGGACCGTCGCTATTCCCAGCATGTTGCTGGTGTGGCTTCGGCCCTCCCCACACCCACGCATACTTGACCTCAGGAGGAATCCCATAGACCGAGGACAGCGTCTTGAGACTCGTAAACGAAGTCATAATGTGTCCCACTTTTACCCGCGAGTCGTAGGTCGTGTAGGCCGTAAAGGCCAAGTGCTGGATCTGCGCCGTCGTCTCTGACAAATCGATTTCGTTCCCGTTGCGGTTACGGACCAGCTCGAAAAACTCGCCAACCTTGGAGCGCGAGATATATAACACGTCGCACGTTGGATCAAACGCCCGTGCAAGCACGTACCGCCGCGCATCGTCTTGCCAGCGGAGCTCGATGCCGCGCCCTCGCGCCCATTGGAGCGTTGCGCTGCGCGAATCCGAGTTTGCGTGGAGTGATCCTGGTGTGTTCACCTGGACGAGGGGTGTGCGCGAGATGCCCTCGTAGCGTTCGTCTTCGCACCGCGGGTCTAGATGCTTGAGAAAGAAGATCTTGCTGTACAGGTATACGGTGGGTTGGTCGTAGTAGGAGAGGTACTCGCTCCAGATGATGTGCCGCAACTCGGTGGGGAGATGTGCAAATAGGGGGAAGCTGGGGAGAGTCATTTCCAGGATGGTGACGAGAAGACGAGCCGCTTGGACTTTGGCGGTAGTGGTCGTAGTAGCGGGGAGACGGCTTCGTATGTATATCTGGGGCCTCACTGACGAGCATGAAGAGGAAGAAGAGGAAAGACAGAGAAGCGCAGAGGTGCAGACGCCCAAAGTGCCTGGTGGGTGTGACAAGCAGATATACATACATACCTAACCTAGGTATATAGTCAAGTGTCAACATTTGCTGTTCTTGCTGCAGCCTGCCTGCAAGTGAGAAAATATATGGGTCAGAGCAGCATTGTCAGGGTCGTACTCCGTTCTGTGTTGTGCGAGGCCAAAGGGGAAATCCGAAGTGACATGCCAAGGCTGCAGTCTGCGATGCATCGCGTGGAGATAAAACACTAAACCCGCTGTTCGGACCCCCAGCCTCAAGCCGGCCGGTTCGTATTGCTCGCATGCCCCTCCCTATGTACCTACATGCTGCACCTATGTACAGGCATATATGTAGGTCTGTACCTTAGATGTGTGCAGAGTATGTATTGTATCATGTATGTAGCTTCTTTGAAGTTTGTACGACTATGTAGATATATGTCCGAAAGAGAAAAGAGTACTGAAGCTTGGGAAGGCATGTCTTTTCATTTTGGCATCGAGAGCAGAGCAGTGATAAAGGGGGAGCGACAATCTGCACTCTCGGGGTACTTTATAAAAGCATGGCTGCATGGAATATGTATGCTATTTGTAATTCATCGTCATTGTCTCAGTGTCCGTTGAGTGCAGTTTGTTCTTTACAACACCTCGACCCTTGCCCCAATCACTATGTATTAGCTAATTTAGCTTGGCCTGAATAGTTACAACGAAACGACATAGGTAGTTAGTTACGAATAGGTATGTAGATACGGCAAAATGTAACTTGCTAATGCAAAGCAATCCAAACACTTACACAACGCGATGCAACATCACTGCCACACGGTGCAATGCAACGCGGTCAGTCACCATACCTACCTGAACTAGGAACGCAACACAGCATAGCACAAGTTGAAACAACACCTCTTCTCCGCTCAACTTGTCATCTTATGCTCACTCACAAGTGCGCAGAAAGAAGCTTCTCCTGTGTATCCGCCAACGCCCACTCACCACTACCTAGCCGTCCTCTTATTACTCCTTCCTCACCCGATCCGCCTCCTCCCTCCCTAGTAGGTAGGTAAACACCCTCGCCTCCGTCGCAGGATTATACCCCAATCCGTTCATCCTCTCGACAGATTCATCAGTGAGGTCCCTCGGCGCCGTCTGCCCATCAGGCCTTCTATACACTGTGACGACGACCGCACCTCCCAGACCGAGATTATACTGCAGACAATATCGCGTGCGTGGACCGGCGCGGTTACTCGCCCATCCGCGGAGATGCCAGACCAGTTCTGCGCACTGGGCTATGCCAGTATGTAGCACCGAGAGGATGACCCTTTGGAGATGAGTCCCCCAGAGGGATGGGATGATTCATGATGTATTCACCTCCGTAAGTAATATCTTCCCCCCTTCGGACGAGCTCATGGGCCTTTCCCGGCGCGCAGAGCCCGAGAGCATCCATGGCAATCATCTGATTAGCACCACATACATACCTAAAGCAATCATGTATATAGCTCCACGACCTGAACATCCATCCGCAGCGGTAATGTGCGCACAGCATACTGCGTCATCTCATAGCCCATCAAGAAAAGTCAATCGCACTACGCGAGAACAAACTCGGTCCAATCCGTAATCGCGAGAGTCGAGACACTGTCCTGCCAACCTCAAGAGCATACGCCCTGCGCATCCCAAAATGCCTGTGAGACGAGAATCGCAGTCGCACCGCCATCAGACGTAGGACACAGCACTGTAGCTTCGTCAGCGGCGCAAACACACCAGGGCGCCAGGCGCCTTGCAAGTTGCCTGCATGATCTGCTCCAGAACTCCAGAGAAATACATTACGGAGTATACACCTACACCTCCTGGAAGTCGGAACTGCGCATACGGATTCCTCGACAAATGCGCATGAATTTGACTCGCGGTTGCAATCTCCGCCCCCAAGTCCTCTTCATCTTTGTAAATTGTGCCCCGTACCGCCCCTTGTAGGTATTTCCCGCCCGCCCAGCATTGCCAAACATCTGCGCTGCTTTCGGGGCGGCGTCCCAGCCTCACGTCTCGACTCTCGGCTACGATGCTGGCAGCTGGCTGTTGTCCCGAGGGGGGTTTTCGCGGTCGTCTCACCGGCTCTTGAGTCCGGAGTCTGGAGTCTGGAGGCTGCTGGGCATCATCTTCTCGAAGCCTACCACCATGACGGTAGGTTAGGTAGTCGGCTGCCGGTGGAGCAGTTGCTGTTGACGTTGTAGAGGGGGCTTCAAAGCCGAGTTCGGTCACGACTCACCGGTGTAGTTCGACCTGGTCCTGGCCGCGGGCTTTGATGAATTTGGTCATATGCCGACGCCTAGGACGTAGAGGGGGGGGTGGGTTTGGTTGCCGGGCATCATTGTGCTTCTTTTTTTTTCTTTCGGGTTGTCTTGGTGTAACGGTGTTTGTTGTTTGTCGTTTGTGTCGACGACATGTCTAGCCATCTTTCTGGTCCATATGTTGCTATTCGAGTTGACCTAGGTGCCTACCGTATTCCATCTCTTTGGCCATCTTCCCCCCCCCTTTTCTATTTCTCTCCTCTTGCCATCTGTGCAGTGTTGCACTGCCCAAATGACGGCCATTCTAACTGTACGTGCAAGTCGTCACACGCTGCAGCTGATTCGTCAATGGTCATGTGTATTCGTCGGTACCTGTATGTATTTACTAAGAAGGTGTACATATAACCTCCTACCTACCTCTCCGTATGTATGTATGTAGTCGGAGCACGGCCTTGTCCTCTTCGGCTCCGGTTCGCACCCCTCCTCCGACCCGAGGGAAACCCGGCTCTGCTTAACCGAGGCGTTCTTATTATGCGGGGAAGGCGAAAAGAAAAAAAGGAAAAGAAAAGAAAAAAAGGGCACCGACATCCGGGGGGAACTCGGGAGAGACTCGAGAACTCGAGAGAGAACGTTAGGTACATTGTACATACATGCCTCCTAGAGAAGGGAAAGGTGGGAAAAGGCCCCACGCACGCAAAGATGCCGAATCCCGACCCCGTTCCCGTCGGGGGAACCTTGGCGCCGCCAAGGAAACCAAGGAAACGGATCGGACCAAGCTTCTTTTTTTTCTTTTTCTTGTTCCGATTCCCGGTTTGTGGTTTGTGGTTTGCGGTTTGCGATCCGATTGCTTACATGCGGAGTACATACATACTTGCCGCCGTTTTATCGCAGAAGAAATGACCAATTAATACTATGTATACATACCTAGGTATGTAATGTATGTATGTACATACCTACATACGTACGAACCCACGTGGCGTCGGAGCTCATCACGTCACAGCTGTCATGTTCTTTCTCGTCTCATGTCTGAGGTCACAAACCATCACATAGGTACAGCGCGTCTCTGACGTATATATTTACATACATAGAAGGTATGTAGGCCTCTCGAGTCTCGCCACCTCGGAAGTCTAAGTAAAAGGCAAATGTACGATCGGTGACTCAGGCACAAGAAGCTGTCTATGAGCTACTCTGCACATGCACTTGTCTGTGTTGTGCTGCACAGGACCTTTCCCACTGACATTCCTCATCGCGAGCATAACTGTTCCTGTTCTTATTCTTTAACTTGTCTACTGCTGTCGGGGTATTCCTTGCAATGTTATGTGGCCAAAAAAAAAAAATTTTGCGCAACCATAAATCCAGATGTGGCAGCCAATTACCCGATTCTCGAAAGGAGACGGGCATGATGATGAATGCAAACAACATGAAACACCGCAGAAATATAAAATACAAAAATACAAAAATACCAGAAGTACAAGGACAATGCAAGAAACGCCACCCCCTTATTCGCCATGAAGAGTGATGCACTCCATCCCTCCGTTCTCATCAGTTTTTTTGTCCACCGCGAGACTCCCCCTCAAAACTCCTCTCCTCCCCTCCGCTCGCATTATTATACGTACACAAATCACATGCAGGGATAAGCCTTGCCTCTCAGTCCCAGCCGTCCCACAATGTCCAGCCCGCTGGACTTTGTCCTGGTCCGCCTGACGCCATGCTATTGGAATTTGAGTACCCGTACACTGGTTGCCCATGCATATAGGCGTCTGATGCATACTGCTGATCCATGGCCATTGCGCGCAACTTATCCTTTGTTACACCCGACGATCGCAGGCACATGTCCAAGACAGCATAGAGATTTCGCGTCATGTCTTGGATCTTGGGCTCCGGGTTCTTGACGCTCTCGAGAACCGCTGCCACGCACAAGATGTCCTTGGTGTCGCTCCCACTCATGAATTTGATGAGAAGATCCAAACTTTCCTGCACGGTAGAAATCAACCGCAGCGGTGACCACGGAATCACGCTTTCGCCAGAGTAGAGTGATAGCTCATCACTTGTTTCCCCCATCATGTGGGGAGGTGGCCCCCCTCCTCCCCCCGAATGGCCAAGCACCAGCGACTCTGAGTTTTGCCGCACCGCAGCTTGGATATAGTAGCATATGCTGAGCGACGAGTAGATGATGTCCGGCTTCAGAATTTGGTGATACATTTCCGCTACTTCGTGGAACTGTGTCAACGATGGATCCAATTCGTCGAGGTACTTCAATATCACCACCGACGACTTCAAAAACGATCGTGAAATCTCCGCAGGCACGTCGGCAGCTCCCAACGCCAGAGGTCGGTAGAGGGCCAGCAGCGGCCGTCGCACGTGCATGTCCAAAATCACTCGGCTCCGCCACTGCTTACTCTTCTGCGCCGCGCTATAGGATCCTTGACGTGGGTATATATAATTAATGTCGTCGAGGAAACGCTCCAGCTTGGTTCCCACATCCAGCACCTCGGAATAGTCGCGTAGAGAATCAATCCGGTTGACCAGTGGCGCCACTCGCATCCGAGCAGCGAGCGTGATGGCCGCATACACTTGCATCTGATTATCCGTCAGCTGATCAATCGGTCGCGTGGGTGGAAGCTCAGACATGTTCAGATATATCTCTGAGTCGTTCAAATTTCGAGGCGGTTTGCAAGTAAAGTCGCCGTCTCGGAGCAGAGAAGGCATGTTGCAGGCGATTGACATGTGCAAGTCCATGTCAGCCATGGTGAACCACAACCTTCGCCGCATCTCGCCCCAAAAGACTGGGATCCGAGGCTCAGATTCGGCGGGGTCTCGGTGCATGCCCATGCTCATTGCCAGTCTCAGCACATAGCCCAGTTTATTCCAGGAATCTTGCAGCCGAGGCGTGATCATCCTCGATGCATGAATCAGTAGGATCTGGACCTGAACTGTGCTAATGTCGACCAGCTGCTTTCCTTTGAGACTGTCTAACCAACTCTGAATGAGCGCACAGGCTGTGGGAATATGGACTCCGTCACTTCGCTCGTGTCCCATGCCCCTCGACTTTGTCTCAAATCGAGAGGCTACGGACAGAACACAGAGCAACTGGGGAAGGAACCAATCCGACTGCAAGTTTCCATCCCAGTACATGTTGTATGCATCATAAAAGGTCCTCGCGTGCAGGATTCTGTAAATCGACTCCGACGTGTCAAAATACATGGTGACCAGACGATCGCAAATTTCTTTCTTTGGAAGAATATCTCTCATGCGCTTTTGCACTGGCATCATGGAATCCACAAATACTGTAATCGGCTTCATCGCCAGATGTAACTCGTCTTGGCGGTGTTTGTGCAGCAGCCCAAAACTACGCAGCAGATCGTCGACAGCGTTTCTCTGACGTTGTCCGGTTAAGAATGCTCGGGCCTCGGGGAACTAAAGGGGGGTAGAGAGAGGAGGTGTGAGTTAGTCGCTCAAGTCCTTTCCAAGTATGGGGGGATGGGTGCTTGCCCAGGTGTGTCCGCATACCACGTTCAGCATCACTCGAGGACTGTGTTGGCCAAAGAAGCGCGTAACCATGCCATTCCGTTTGACAGAAAGTCCTCGTACAGTACCATCAGCTGCGTACAGGATTCTGCCTCCACTAGTATCGGTTGGAGCAGGGCTGCGGCCTTGCATATGCCTCTCTAGCCGATCCATACGCAACGTCAATTCTTCCAAGACAGGCAAGCCTGGTGATTCGCCGTTCTTCGCCGGCGTTGCCGCGGCGTCACCATTCAGCGCGTGGGCGGCATTGGCCGTCCCTGGCGGGCAGATGCGTTTGTTATGCCTGTTGACATCGACCGGTTCCGTATCCGAGGCATCGGAAAGGTTTGCTGGGTCATGGTCGGCGGCATATCGGCATACGCGGTTCGACTTCTGGCATTGGGAGCATGACAGCTGACGATCACACTTCAATTTCCTCTTTCGGCACTCAGTGCATGATTTAACCGGTCTTGGGCGCTTCACGCTCCTCTGTTGCATTTGCAATGAATGCTGGTGGTGGTGATGGTGCTGTTGCTGCTGCTGCTGCTGCTGCTGCTGCTGGTGTTGCTGCTGCTGCTGCTGCTGCTGCTGCTGTTGCTGCTGTTGCTGTTGCTGCTGACTCAGGCCGAGGGGCTGGCGAGACATTCCATGAGGAGACGAGACATGGACGACATGTTGTGGAGGCGGTGTTCGGACATGAGCAGCGTTGTTCTCAAAGGAGCTCGCAACCGAGCCGGTTGAAGATTTATTGGCGTTGATAGACGCCGAAGCGGCAGCGGCGGCCGTCGCTGCATCCACTGACAATGGGAACCCATGCATGGCGGTTGACATGATTCCTGTGCGTTCGCAAGACATGTGTCTTGCATGCGACGAACACAGTAGCTCAACAACCCGGTCGCAGGTTTTGTGCTAGTCAGTCACTCAACTGGAGGAGGAGGGTGCGACAAGAGCTGAGTCGGGCACAAGTCGCCAAAGCACGGGTCATTGTAATCCAGATGGCACCTCAGCAACGAAGTTGAGCGCAACGAGCGCGGGAGGGGAACAGTGGGAAGAAAGAGGGAGGAAGCAAGATATTGATGAGCAACCAAAGTAGGAAAAGTAAAGTTTGAGATCTCGAGATTGTCGAGCGGCGCAATTGGGACAAACCCCGGCGGAGAAGCAGCAGCCCGGCTGCGCCGCAACCACAATTGGCGCGATTGATAGTGATCCGCCTGTCGCTGTTCCAGTTCTTCAAAGACGGCTGTCGCGCCAATTGGTCTTCTTTGCTTGCTAACAGCAGATCAATCTCGGTAGTTCGAAGTAACAACCGGATCACCCAAGCTCATCAAGGTGGCCTGCTGTCAAATTAGGCTCCTGCGACTGGTCAAGACTCAAATGTCACGAACGGCGGCGAATGTCAAAGGTCGGAGGAAGCTTACGATGTTCGTCGGATACGCAGCGGGTTATCGCAGGCTTGTGTACAACGTACGTGGGTAGACCGTAGAAGGTGTATGGACAGACGGACTGGGACAACTCTTGGCTCGTCTTGTCGTACGAGCTTCCAAAGTCTAGCAAGTCGACAAGCAGACAGATAGACAAATAGACGAAGAGCGAAAGACGGCGACCCGGGAAATCATGAGGGTGGGTCGGCCGACGGAGTTGTTCGTTAGAGGTACTGCCCAGTGCCCAGTGCCTACCTGAGGTACCTCTCCGAGTTGGCACTTTTCTGGGTCGACCCGGGTCGGCCCAACCTGGCAGGCTCTCGACTGGCTGAATTGCAAGCGATGTGAATATTAGGGTATGTACTATGGACGAAGGACTAGAGCAGCCCCGTCGGCCGAGAGAATTGCGAGGACCCAGCTTCGTGGAACTCACACAACTACCTACCTACCTGTAAGGCTGTAACCTACCTACCTACCTACCTATGTATGTACCTGGTAACAAGCATTCGTCACGAGTGGCAGAAACTTAGATCGGCGGGCAGAAGGATGAGGGCGGAAACGAGGCCGAAACTAGAGATAGCGGCAACAAGTTTGTAAATTGTACCCAGTCTGATGTGCTCCGGATGCGAACCAGATGGCAGATGCGATCTAGATGTCGCGTGTGTCATAATAGAGTGCAGCTCGTGCAGCTTATTATTATGCTGCTTGTGTCGACTTGACTGGTCATGAAAGCAGGGGTGTGTGCAAAGTCCGAAGTCATACATGATACATATGATACAGGTGACAATGGCTTTCCCTTTGACAAATTCGACCAATGTGCTTGTATGCATCTTCACGCCTCGCCGGCCGCTCGTGCTTTGTAGCAGCCCGGGCAGCACACAATCGAAAAGCACGGGCACATATCAATAATAACAAGGCAGTCCATCTGCACTCCTGATGAGTCCTGAGTCCTGAGTCCTGACTGTTCGAGTAAGCAGGATGAACCTTCGGGCGTTGGAAAAGGGACGGGGCTGTATTGATTCGTCCATCGTCGCTTCTGGCCGCCTCAACCTCCATCCTGCCTGTCTCAGACGGTAGACCAAGCTAACGACTAGGAGGCCAGCTACATACTTACCGAGTACCAGCGTCTACTAGTCATGGCCGGCCGAGTGTGGGGCTTGCTGGGTTCATGACGCTCATCTTTGCGCCAACCGCCACGCCATCGATGTCGGGGTCCATGATCAATCAAGGCTGGATTTCCGATCACGGAATCACAACTTGACGTACTGCGCAACGGACAGCTGCAACGCGTGATCAATGGACTGGCCCCGTTGTCATTCTCCGCCTTCTGAAATTTGTTTTTTTCTTGCCATTGGGCTACTGTACTCTGTACGCTGGCTAGACTACATACATACTCCGTACACCGCTCCTGCATTTTTAGATCGCGTACCAAGAACGACGATCGGGTTGTGAAGATATATTTGGAAATCCGGGCGTTCTACCAATCAGATGTGAATTGACAAGCAAAGGATTCCTCGTCTGGCTGTGGCCAGCTCTGTTCGGCTGGGAGTGGCGCAATTGCATTGAGGGAGACATGTGGTAGATGTACTCCGTGGCAGTGTGTTGATCTGGATCAAGACAAGTCGTCGTGCTTCGTACAGAAGATGCCCTTGTCGTCGGCAATGGGCATTCGATCATGGAGCATGCAGGACGTGCTGTTACGTGGAGCTTTGCATGAAATGTCTGATCGTTGTTGCTTTTTTGATGCGAGTTGTCTCGCCATTGCGGGAACATGCTTCCTTCACCTCGCTGCCTGTGAATGGCCAGGGGGGGGCCAGGACCAGGAAAGCCTGGGGCCGCGGGATACCTGCATTAGGTACCTATATGTACGGAGTATGTATGTATGTACATACCTAGGTATGTACGCCATTGCAGCTTCTCCTCGTCCACCTCCAACTTCCCGCCATATTCGGAGGTACATACATGTAGTTTCTTTTGTGCCCTCCTCGTGGGGCAAAGCCGGTGCTTGTAGATGGATATGGCTGGCATCAGGCTGTCGGGCGAGGGACCGTTCACTAACAAGTCTGTCTGCCTTCCGAAGTTAAGAAAGTTAAAAGGTAATTCTGTTTGCTGCCTGGTGGGGATCAAGTTCCTGGAACGTTGCGCTTGGCTCGATCATGTGTGATACCTAGGTACCTAAAACCTACCTAAAACCACGGGCAGGGAGAGACACGACCCGGCGTCCGACACCAGCGCTTCGGCCGAATCGGGTTGGGGGTCAACCCCTGCTTCGATGCACACACACAGCGCTGCCGATCGACACCAAAGTAGGCGGTGGACGCCTCCTCCGTTGCAGTCAGTGGCTGGCAGCGTGTGGCACCATAATGAGGTCCTTTGGGGATGATGATCTGGAGAACTTCGAAAGAGCAATTCAAATGTTTTAGCCAGTGAGGTAGAGATGGAAATGCGGAAACAAGGAGCAGTGGTTCGCTCGTACCTAAACATACATACTCCGTGAGTACGGAGTAGGTACCTACCTAACCTAATTACGGAGTATGTACCTCCCTTCTCGGTTGACAATGCGTGGGGAAGCCTGAATGCATGATTCGTCAGAAAGCCGGAGTTGGGCGATAAATCAGGATAAAGTCTCATACCGCCTGTGCCGGCAGACAGCCATGAGGAAGGGAACATGATATCAAGAGCTTGCTTGACATATTCCGGTGGCTGCACCAAGGGCATCCTTGCCAAGTGCAGGACGGCTCGATCGCCTCCTTCCTTCCACACTGCGTTGGACCCTTATTACGTACGGAGTATGGAGTATGTAGCTCCGTTGCTCTCTACGGAGTATGGCTTTCCCTGGATGCACTTTCCCTACGGAGTATATCAATACATATTCCGTGACTAGGTACCTAATAAGTGCCCGCCAACAATCCAGGAAGGAGCGAGCGGGCTATGTACATACATGACCAGGTAGGTAGGTAGGTACCTATAACATATACCTACATACATACCTACCTCCTACTCCGTAGGAGTATGCACCGGCGATTAACTGTCTCTCACTTCTACAGAACATTCACGAATCACACCTTTCCACCCGTCAGTATCGTGGGCCATACCGAGCACATGCTACAAAATCGAACTCATCCAGAACGAAAGCTTTCTAGACAGACGCCGTGTCCTTGTCGTGTTTGCTCATCGGGGGATTGGACGACATACGCGTTTCAGTATCGTCAACAGCAGGGAATTCGGGACATCATGACCGCTGCGAGTCACACACCAGCAGACAAGCCATCCTTGGATCTAGCACTAATACGAATAGTCCGTTATCTGCGGGTGCCTCTCTATCCTTCACCAAGCCGTCGCCGCTTGATCACTACACAAGGTCCTTTCCGGCGGTATAAAGACTCCACGAGACGCAGCTTGTCGTGGAGCAGTGCAATGAGCAGTTGATGTGGCGCTTTTCGCCTCCGACGATCGAGCATCTACCAGGAGCTGCCCGAACACATTTGGGCCTCGGCTCATGCATGGGTGCATATGTAAGTCCACACAGACATCTTACACATCACCATCACACAAAAGGCGCGGTGTTTGCGGTTGCCTGAGCAATGACTTGAACGTGCCGAGCGAGAGCTTCCATGATGTCGGCATCAGCGAGGATAATTCAGCACAGATTCCTGCTACGTTTCGCCGCTATGTCAGTTTTCCGCAATCGCGTGTTCCGAGGCCTCTGTCCGCGTACAATTTTCGTGGGCCATGCCACCTATTAGGTCCCTGGCTATAATATTCTGAAGACTGGGATTGGTAGGATTCGAGAAGGAGTTACCTACCTATGTCGGCTGCCAGCCAACAACACAGTACTCCGTATGCAGCAACCGGAACGGAGAGGGCATTCAGACCCAGCTTGCTTGGTTTCATGGCAAATGGCAGGTCAGGACAGTCCAGACATTTTTCTTTTTCCTGGCCCAAAAGAAAAGGGATATATATGTACATACGGAGTACAGAGTACGGAGTAGGCATCTCTACTTCAGTCTTCGGGTCGGCTGCCAAGACTCTCTCTCGGGTGCGAACCGGTGCCCTTGACAGCGGCACTACACCGTGAGAGTCGAGACGCATCCTGCATACACACCTATATCTGGGACTGCTTTATTACATGCACACATACGTACCTGGTCGTGGACTCATGGTCGCGTGTCCAGTCGCTTGCAGTAGATGACTAGAAGAGGCAGTCGCCGACGATCTACGTGGAAAGGGAGCCAAGATCGTTCTCGGCGCGGAGCTTCGAGGTGGTTGTGCGTAAAAGGATAAACGGGTTCGAATGGCCGACCGGAGCATCGAGGCGTGACCCGACGAGGCGAGACCCATGTTTCTGATGGACCCATGATGAGCACATCGACATGGGCACGGGATTGTCAGGGCCTGGTACTCCGGTGTACATACGTACATACCAAACCTCTGCTTGTCCTGGGCATCTCACGAATAATAGAGTTGGCAGTTCTGATGATGCGCCTGGCGTACGTAGCACATCTTCAGGATGCCCCGCTTAAGGCATTTGCACGAACTCCGACTCGGCCGCAACTGCAACTTGAAAGACCAGTTGATACAACCACGTGTTGACAAGCATTTCGGTTCGAGCAGAAACATAAGGGATGCTGAGAGCACAAGGAAAGTTGCAGTGCATGGGTGCACAGTAGGTACATACGGAGTGCCAACAGGCTACGGAGTAGGCAATTTTAACATCAGTGTCTCTCGAGATCCTGTCACCAACCGGCACGCTGCACGCATGCACGTCATGTGGCATACGGAGTACAAATGAGCGCAGGAGCCTTGGACGCACCGTACGGAGTACACATGCATTTGTGTTACGTGTATGTAGGTACCTACGGCGTATCATACATTAATTAGGTAGAGTATGTACTCCGTACGTTAGATGTATGTTGCATCCAGCTATGTAGCCGGTCCTGTGTTTCCAGCCTTGTCCGCTGCAGACACTGGTCCTTACGTGCCGGTGGTCGACATCAAACACGGAACTCTTTCATGCCTGTCTACCTACGGAGTACATACCCAACTCCCTTGTCGTTTCTGAAGGGGCAGCTCTTGTCTAGAAAAGGCTCTCGACATGGCGATGCGCTGTTGCGAAAATGTAAAAGGCATTCATAGGGCTCCGTACTCACCGACTTTCGCCTCTGTTTTGAGAGCTTTGACTCTTTGAAAGGGTTGCAGATCCAATGTCTCGGTCACGATTTGAAGTCGCATCTTCTACGGAGTACAAATGTAGTACGGAGTACATAGGTAGTAAGTACCTAGTACGTACGTCATCTTCCGCGGCTTATGTAATAGATGTACTACTCCGTAGACATTACGGAGTAGGTTCAACCCCTAATCTAGATTCTACATAGAGTTGTAATCAAATCAATCAATCCCGTCGACCGGCCATACGGAATGGCAACAAAAACGCCAATCTCGGTCCCATCAAATGATCGGAACCCCATCATTATCTTCATTACAAGCTCGGCACATTTTTCGTGACGCAGCCCCGAGCCTCGCATGTGGGACCTGGAACTTTGGGCTCCAGTTCGGCCAGTTGGCAGTGACCAGTGACCACAGTCTCGACTGGCATTATCTTTCTTCTTTAGCCACTTGGGACTCGGGAGCCGTTTGTTGCTTTTCGCATCGTCCAGGGAGTCTTACTCCGTACATCAGAAGCAATCTGATGCTACCGGCACTCGCACTCTGGCAGTCGAGGCATGATTGGTCACCGCTCGATTTCAACCTCGGGAGCGAACTCCGGAAACACGACGTGATGCCACTGGATGGAAATTCAACCAGGGTCGCGCAAGTTCCCGTTCTCCTTATCTGCAAGTACACACGTGCATACCTACTCTGTCAACTGTTTTTTTGTTTTTGTTTTGCTTTGTTTTGTTTTTCAAATTCTTTCTTGCCGTTCTCGAATCCCTCACCCCACCCTTCCGTCGCGCTGCGCCGTCAGATCCTAGCATCATGTGACAGGCTATTTACGAATAGACTCGCGTCCAGGATGTCGTCCAACCATCCTGCGGATTCGTCTTCTATTCCGTATTACTCCGTATGTATGGAGTAGGTATGTACCTAAGCAATCAAGATTACCAGCCTGCCACCCCCGGCATCCCAGGCTAGACCAGAAAGAAGCGGTTGTAGAATCAAAGAACTTAGAAGTGACAGGAAGAAGAACTCCAGAATTCGGCTTCCATTCATGATCCCTGACCTGTCTACGGAGTATCCATGGGTCGTCCTCACCGCCCTGTATCCCAATCATCCGTTTCCCGACGACCAGGTCCTGATTCCGTCGGCGAAATCGGCCTTTGGACCTTTATTTGGATTTGCGATGCAAGGCCTGCCAGCCCATGTCATGATTGATGCTTGCCAGGCTGCCCGCTGCTGATTGCATTCCATCATGCGCAGCGACGCAGGTTATGCATGTGGTGCGCCTCCCATACCCTACAGGCTACAACAACACGCATGGACAAACAGGAATCTGTGAACCCAAGAACTTTTCTTTGACCATCAGCTCACACTTCAAATGCAACAGCCTATGTAGCCTACGTACATATCATGTTCCTCTGCTCCAAAGCTCCTTCAGACTTCGACCGGCCCCATTTCCATCTGCACCCAACAACGCCTTGGGATTCCCATGCGTCCATACCAGAGTCGGTATAAATACATGACGTGTTGCTCTTTCTTTCCCGTACATAGTTTTTTATAATTTTGCCCTCTCTCCCGCTCCTCTCAGGGGCAGTAGGTATCCTCACGCAAGGCTGCATGTGTCAGTCACACACACACACACACACACACCCCCCCCCAACAGTGAACACCAACATGCGCAACAATGGCCAGCATCAAAATCGGCCAACCTACGGAGTACTCCGTAGGTATATAGAGCCCATAGATCCCACTGCGTATCAGTAACACCTTTCTGAGTGCACTCTCTGTCCTGGCCATGCATGATACAGCACCCCCAAATGTGACGCCACGCAACGAAACATGGTGGCGTAGCCCCCCCTCCCCCCCCGGGATTTTGTTCCTTGTTTCAGAGAGGGATGAAACCGGACTGATGCCTTGTCAACGACATATGATGCATGAACATACAGCGGGCTGCTCATAGAACATAAGCATAGATGCAGAGTACATACTCCGTATACAGACTCGTAGATATACATATAACATATGATAATATACATACATGTACATACGGAGTATATACACGCGTATGCATAGGTATGTATGACATGTGTACAGACAGCCGGCTTACCCCTTCCCGAGTCCCTGACTGATATGTCGGAGTCCCTGGAAGAAACAATAATGTGAAAAACCTCCGTGGACGTTACGAAAAGACGATAACAAGATCGAGTAACTAGGAATGTTAGGTATGTATAGATCGAAGCCGCCGGCACATCCAAATGGGGAAATAGGCCGAACTGGGACGGTACCTACGAACATATGTATGTAAGTAACACTGAACGAAAGTGCCAACTGCAAAGCCACCCAAGAATTGTCGTGCAATGCAGCGTACATCTCATTCCCGGCAGTTATCTACACAGTAACTCACTGACTAAATACTTGCACCCCATTGGAGTCCCCAACCATGTATGTACATAGATACTCATTCACGAGCTGAATACTTGCGTCCCAGACTCGAATCCCAACTACATCAGATATGAACTCAGTACTCCTCCGGCCACGCCCCAGGCGGAACATCATCGTCATCAATGAAATATGCATATTCATCATCACTTTCGACTTCAGCGTCAGGGTCGAGATCGAGATCCTCTTCGTCGTCATCAACGTCCATCCAGTGCGCGTCATCGTCCTCATCATCGTCTTCGTCACCAGCGCCCTGTGCTCCTGCTCCCACGCCAAGCAAACGCATCAAAGTGCCTAGGAAACCTGGCTCATTGACCCAATCCATGTGTGCCTCTATATCGCGTTCTAGTTCCTCATCATCTGCTTCCTGAATGGCTCGCGCTTCTTCGTCGTCGTCGTCGTCCTCGTCCTCGTTATTGTTGCCGTCGATGTTGTTCATTATGCCCACCCCTGCGGGTGCGGCTGCGGCTGCTCTTCTCCTGGCGCGTTCATCTCTCCGGGCTAAGAGGTTCTGCATCCGGGCTAGCAGGTCGTCTGGCAGTTGGGTTTGAGGCCGCTGAGGCTGGTTGTCTCGCCAGGGGAGCTGAGTGCTCTCGCTCGTGAAGATGTTGTCGTGCTGGGGCGGCGGCAAGGGGTCAAACTCGTAGTTGGGTTGGCTATCGAGGAGATGGCGTGGCGTAATGGCCAGCAGGGTTGTCTGGCCTTCGAGGTAAGCCAGACGAGCGGAGCCGAGATCGACGGCATCATTCTCGGATGCGAGAGACGACACCTCGGGTTTGGTTTCTTGGCTCTTCGCCACTTGCTGTAGCAGGGTGATGGCTTGAGGGTTGTTCCATAGATCTTTGGTTTGGCCAATATACATCTTGACCCAGAAGGATGCCGTGTCTGTAGCTGGCTTGATTCCCCAGATTGAAGGCGGAGCATCGAGATTCAGCTCTTGGAACAGAGCGCAGTATAGCCAGGGGAGCGATTGTATTCCGCTCTTGAGGAGCTCTCGGGCACCTTCTGTGTCGTTGGCTTGCAGCTTGGCCAAGACCAAACTCTGTCTCAGATACTGATCGCCTGGATACCTGTCAACATCACCGCGGCAGTTGCCAAGCTGATCCATCTCTCGGAAAAAATCAATCAACCATGTTGATTGATAGGCTCGAAGAGCCAGCATGTGAATGTAGTGCCTGATAGCGTAGGGGTCACTGCGGTCGAGCGCAAATAACAACTTGGCCCATTCCAGGGCAGTTCGGTACGTTCCCTTGCGTATAAGGCTTCGAAGATATTGGTAGCCGGCAAGCCAGAATTGGCGATTCTCCGGTCGTCGAAAGTCCAATCGAGCGCGGCCGCTCTCAATGTCCTGCCGGAACGCAGATGTCGCCACCCTGCCAAAAGTGAAGAGAGCTCGTTCCAGTAGTTCCGCCGACAGTGCCATGTTCTGATCCTGCTTCGCAACGCTACTGACCTGCAGTAAAGTCGAGACATGATATGCTATCACAGTCATATATTAGCCAAAAAAAGAAAGAAAGAGGGAAGAAAGCTCTCCAAGGGGGCGATACTTACGAGCACCCTTCAACAGATGTATCATGCGCATCGGATCTCCTATCTGCACACAGGCGAAAAAGAAAGCCTGCATAGAATCGTACTCCTTTTCATGCACATACGCATATTCCGTCGACAACCCATCTGAAGACTCACCAATCTTCGACATGGTCAACCCCCCAGCTGATTGGCACGGCCAGTGCTCCTTTCCCTGAATGAACACATTGCGCCGCAGCGAAACGTCAGGCAACTTCTTCGCGCCGGGCGGCTCTCGAAGAAAAGTTTCCAGATCGACTTCCTGTGGCATTCTTTGACGGCGTCTGTTTCCTTGCTCCTGGTGCTGCTCCTCTGCATTGGCTGACTCGATCACTTCTCGACCAAAGAGGCTTCGCATCTCGTTGATAGCCCGAAGGTGATGTGTGTCGATGGAAAGAAGCTCGTTCATTCGCTTTCGAGGGCCGAACGAGGCATCCTGTCCAGATTGTCCATGGGAGTGGCTGCCTGCACCGGAATTGGATTTCGATTGCAGTTCTTTGATTGCTCTGTCAATCTCATCTTCCTCGTCAGCCGCGGCGGTGGCAGATTTGGCTTTCTTGCTCTTCTTCTTTTTCTTCTTCTTGCTCTTCTTGGCACTTGGCTCAGCTTCGTCGTCTTGTGCAGTCACCGATAGTCCTGCATCTTGGCCATCGTCATCATCTTCCTCGCCAATATCGTCATCTTCGCCTCCTAGCGCGGCGAATAAATTTGGTCTAGGCTTGGCGGTTGTCTGTATAGCTTCCTCGACATCGTCACTCTTGTCTGCATCGCGTTGAGGTTGTTCGACTCGCTGCGCTCTCTCGAGTTCTTTTTGCTGCTGAAGCTTGCGTAGTTGTCTGCTGGACATGGCGGGTAGGCTCGTCTTTTGAATGTCCTGTGCTGTCAGTGGAAAGAACAAAACTTCTCCAGCTCGCATCCCAAAAGGTTTGAGCGGTGCGCTGGGGCCATTTTCGCGTTTCACTGCACTACGTCACGCGTGGCACAGGGCTAGCTCCCACATACTGCCTACAGCCTACAGGCGTACCTGTACTCCGTACAGCTCAGTATGTACATTGTATGTACCATGTTATAGATAAGTACATATACATAGCATCTCGCAGAATTCGGCAATCACTACTGAATCCCGCCGCTAATCATTTAGCACGCAGACATGATTCATTTAACAACAGATGGGGGTTGATGGAGTATGTATTGTTTAGCCAAGAGGCGAGCATCAGGCCCCAATTTCTCCATGACCATAGCGAGAAAAAAAAAACATAAGTCATTTCATCACGCTGCGTCCTAACTCCTCTCGTCTCAAAGCCTTCAGAAGTGAAACCGCCTCCGCGGCGAGCAATTCAAAACCAAAGCCTGCCTTCGTTCCAGCCATGCTGAATATGTCATAATCCACGTAAACCTGCCCGCATTCCTTGCTGCGTAAAGTAAATCCAAACTCCATGCGTTGTTCGATCACAAAATTCAACTAAGCCATTGCCTCCCAATTTCTACCATCTGTTCGCTTTCAGACCTCTTGGGCCTTATTGAAGGAGGCAGCATCAATCCTGAACCAGTCGCTTGCACCACAAAGCGCCAGAGATCCCAAATATGTTGTTACATAAGCAGAGACCAAACATAATAAAAGGATAAGAAGAATGAGTCAATAAAGCAGAGCGGGGAAAGAGCTTCGTTTCTCGCGTCAGACCCAGCTGGCAGATGACGCACCTCAATCGAAAGAATCGAAAAGTACGACGGCCTAGAGGCCGTGAACTGCCAATGATGTATCAACGCAAAACAGCCAGACTCGATGCCAAACCTAACGGTTGACGGCAGCGGCGGCTTGATACGGGGGACGACTGCCCCCGCGTCCCCCACGGTTGAATCCCTGTCTACCGCGACCCCCGCGGCCTCGGCCTCTGCCGCGATGGTCTCGATACCCGCCGTCGACGCTGCCTTGGCCAAAGGTCTCCATGTTCCTACGCTGTTCCTCTCCTCGCCATTCACGACCGCCAGGCCTCTGCCCATTTTTGACGGCTCTGTCTTTTGCCTCGCTGGAGATGTTGTCGAAAAATGATCTCGATTTATTGTACGGATTTCCGCTCGCCGTTTCGGCAATCGGCTCATTGTTCTCAGGCTCACCAGGAGACTCGATGGTGTCACCACTGGCGATAGCCTCCTTCGCAATGTCCTCCTTATTGAACTTCGCATTGGACCGTGCGAAGTCGAAGTCAGAGTCTGGGACTTCAACCTTGGCTGCGCCACCCGAACGCCCGCCACGCCCGCGACCGCGGGCATTTGATGTGCCCTGGCTTGCATTGACTCGCATCTCGTTGACTTTGCTCGTCAGGTTATCCATGGCATTGCCTCCGCTTTTCCCTAGTTGTGCCATTGCGATGGCTACGGCAGCTCTGGCTGCACTAGTGGCATCTTCGACGCTTATAGGCGGTGCAGCCGATGTCGGTTTGGGGCCTGTAGGAGCAGTTTTACCAGCGTTGGGAATTTGAAAGGGTCTGGGGCCTGATCCAGTAAGCGGGAGTGCTGGCGCAGGGCGATTGCCCCTCATGCTCTTGGCTGCCGGCGTTTCGGAATCGTTGTTCAGATTCGACGCGACAGCCTTGACTTCCTCTGGTGAAGGTTTAGTGTCAAGAGGTGGCTTAGGTGCATCTGCAGGCTGCCGAATAGCTTGAGCAAGAGGCTTTGTCTCTGTGGGTGCAGATGCTGGTGCCTTTGGCTGCTCCGTGTTGGGAGCTTGTTGACCATCAGCGCCAGGGCTTTGCGCAGGACCTCCGCGTCGAGGACCCTCAGGCCCTGAAGCGGTCGCGGGGCCACCGGGCCCGCTGGGACGTCCCGGGCCGGGAGGGAACTGAGGATTACTCCAAGGTCCAGGTGCTCCATGTGGAAATGCCTGACCAGGAGGATACCATCCAGGCGGGGGAGGGTAGGGCACTCCAGCGAAGCCTGGGCCATGCACTTGGCTAGGACCGCTGCCACGGCCCCAGGAACCAGGAGGTGGGGGCCCGCCATAGAAGTTATTGTGAGGGGGATATGGAGGTTGAAACGCGGCTGGGCCATGAGGTCCATTTTGGTTGGCGGGCTGCCGACGAGGATCTCGTGTTCGAGCCTTCAGTTTTGATAGTCAGCTTGTTGGTTCTCAAAGTAAATATGCAAGCATGAGGTCTGCAATAAAACAGGTACAACAAATATTCCATGATCAGAAGGAAGGCAACGGAAATCTCGACATTATTTTTGCGCTTTTCCGCCGTGACAATAGATTTACATCCGCAATATTTCATCATGATGGAATAGAAGGTGATAATTATAGACAAAATGCTGGAGCATTTAGGGATATGACTTACTCCAACAATGGCAGGATCATCGGGCATGGCAGGAGGCTTTGTCTCCTTGAGGCTGGGATGCTCTTCGATTCGCAAATCCTTCACATCGCTGCCCCGAAAGACAATGTACTCGTATACCTGGTCAGAGGGAGCTATCTCGTCTGCTGGCCTGCCTCTGCGCCCTTCTGTGCCGAAAGACCTGACATTTTCCAAGGATACCGTTGACTCATCCGAATTGATTTCATGGAGAGTGCCAACGTAGCTGAATTGCGAATTAGCCGACTACGCAATTAAGCCATTGAATGACTAAGGCGCATACCGGATATCGCTCTTGGAAATGAGAGAGATGCGAGAACTATGAGGCCTATGGTTAGAACACATGGACTTGGATTTGAATAAATAATGTGAGTGGGTTTCTCGAACCTACCCAAGAAATTCAGACATGGCGGCTGGAGGGCGAGGCCACTCTGAGCACGCAGCAAAGCTGGATAACAAATGAAAGCGGTGGCAAGAAGAATTGCAATGGCCAGCAGTACCGAAATGAAAGCAAGGAGGGAAACGGGCCACCGCCGGTGAAGTAATGGAGCGGCGTGGTGGCGCGAAAGAGGCAGATGATGAGGAGGGGAGAAGGTGAGAGAGTTTGAGCAATGAAAGATTTGTGTGCTCGTCGAAGAGCTCCTTAATAAAGAGATGGAGCTCCTCCGCACCGTCCGCGTTCGGCTGCATGACGGGCTTTTCTCGGCTGTGGCCCCACATTCAGCTATGAAGCGGGGGCTTGAAGCCAGCCAATAAGATGCAGGACTCACGGCCACCACTCTACTCCGTAGGTACCTAACCTAGGTATGTATGCATGTATGTACGGAGTATGTATGTATGTACTCCGTATATGTATATACACCGTACCTAGGTAGGTACCTAAGGTAGGTAACCTCATGTCCAAAAAGCTTCACCGCAAACTCTTCTGATGCGTACGGAGTACAAACCCTACAAGTCGTCGCCGTACCCCCATGACAGATCATTTGCGGCTCTGCTCAAGGCAGTGTATATCATCAAGCATGTGTGCAGATAGCCACGAATCTACTCGCGCACGAAGCTATTTAACTCGACGTTTGTGTCCATGGTCACAACTGACAAGTACATTATTTATCGATCTAGTGCTCTTTGATCACTGATGTTCATGGACAGTTTGCGCCGCATCATGACGTGATGCAGAAGCACAAGACCTATGGAGAGAAAAAAATTCGTTGTCCCAGGTCTATTGGTCATAAGAGAAAGCTACCTATGTATGCCTGCTTCTATCTTAAGACACACCCCTGCTATTCTTCAACCTCACTGCTTTACTGTTTACATATATGTACGTATTACGAGGATACCTTGCCTGTCTTTACCACTGTCTTCAAACCGGAACAAAGAAGAGAAAAAGAAAAAGTCGAGTCAAACCCTCGCCAAATGCAAACCGGAACTCCAGGACAGTAGATGCTCGTCAACTCAACTGAATTTGCTGAAGATGACTGCGATAATCAATAGCACCAAGACGGTAATGATGGAGATGGTAATTATTCGATTTGTGGCCATCCTGATACGACCATAGTCAGCGCCTTTATGATCCACGATTATATGCTAAATGCAGCCACATGCTGACGCCTTCCTTACCTGCGAGCCATACCCCTCAAGGTCTTGACGCTTCTGTCGACATAACCCTCGCTGTTCAGAAGAGTGTTGTGCGTGTGCTGAATTCTGCTGCGCTGCACATTGAGGTCGGCGAGAGTGCTTGCTCCGATTGCTTCGGTTTCGTGCGCCAGTGCCTGGCTAGCCTTTAATCGCTGCGTGCTCCTATCAAGGCGATCGGTGCCAGAAAGCAGCTGCTGTCGTTGCTCAAGATGTACGTCAGATGAGCCAGCCGGCTCGTCGGTGTATCTGGTTCCGAAAAGGGCTGCACGGTCGGAGGCAAGACCCGCCAGCTTTCGACGCTGGGCATCCACGTCGGCTTCGTAGTTGCGGAATCGTTGGTTCACCTTTGCGCGAGACGGAGTCGGGATGTTCTGTTTCTCCAGACGCATCGAGTCCAACTGCAGTAAAAGAGGTCTAGATTAGCTTGGTTTGGCATTTCACTATCGCGAGGGGAAGAAAGAGGTACCAGCTCATCTGCTTCCTCCAAGGCTCTTTCAGCCTGCACGACGGCACTCTTGCGAGATTCCCCTGACATTTCCGGTATTTGGTCCAACTTCTGGGTAAGATCTGCCTGTACGAGCTTAAGTTCGGCCTCATAGGAGCTGAACAGCTCAGAACCAGCCTCGGCATCGAGAGGATTCGACATATTGGCGGATGGGTATGTAGTCGACTCGGAGAACGCCGGACGCAATAGATTGAATGAAGCCGTGGAAGCCGCAAATTAAAGACGAGTGAAACGGACAGGCGTTGTTCAAGTACGGATGTGTTTCGTGGCTGTAATTATGTGGTGTCGTCGGTCGCAAGTTGCAAGCCCGTGGGCCGTTGCCCATTGTCACTGCGGCCTGCCTTGCTCCGGCTTGTCACCGGCCTCGACTCACCGCCCAGGACTCAGGAGCATCAGCCACAGCAGCGTCACGTGAAAAAGCTTTAGTCAAAACTGCGCTTCGTCGGCCCACATCTTTTGAATTCTCTTTCTTCCTTTCTTCAAAGAAAGTTGAATCACCCCGAGAATGAAGAAAACAGGCTGAGCGTCGTGAACTTTTCACAATGGCGTCTAGTTGAATTGACCGGGCAGATCGACGCAGATGGACTTTCTATAGGTCCGTTTGCACGGCGCTTTTAAGAATTGGCGACTCGTACTACCGTTGACCGATCCCGTTGAGTGCTCGACATATCCATGCCGAACAGGGCGCCATATAACATGTGCCCAGACGGACTCACATTTTAAGAATCCTGCTTCGGAAAGATTTGAAGATAGTCTGGTATTGATCCAACATGCTGCTTGCTGGCTGTATTGATCTCACAACGTGCGGAATGATGTTTTGAAAACAGCTACAAACCCCAGTCGTTGCCGCGGAGACACGCACGTCGAAGTGAGCCAGACCTGGCGCCGCTTAAATCGACGCTTTGTGCGGGTAATGCTGTGCTTTGTCGGGCTTTTAGGGATGGCGACGTCATTGTTGCCTTGCTTATTACGGAGTAGACAACGCTATTACAAGCGCGACCGGCTGCTAAAAAGGGTCATTCGTACAACTTGTCCCAGAGCCATCGTGGAAATACATTCTTTGATCTTTGACTACATAACAATCTGCACAACCTTAGCATTCGTTCTTATCTTTGCGTCCGATCTGCCAATTGCCCGTTCGTCCGACTCCATTGCATCATATTTATTGCGCCGGCCATGTCGACGTCGCAACACGTGTACGTTATGTCCTCTCAAGCACTTGCTGCGCCAAATGTCGGCACACATAGCATCGTACAAATGCCTTGCGTCGAATCAGCAGCCGTGTTGCGCCATGTCCTGTGCTGCCAATCGCTTTCATGTGATAGTGATGATGCCGCACGTCATCGCGGCCAAGTAGTCGCCAGACTGAGTGCTGCTGCTGGCTGGCCAAGCAAGCAGGTGGCTGAGCGCAGGACATGGGAAAACACAATTTCTCCCAAGTTTTGACTTGACCAGCTTCTCGTCGAGACAAAACCGCTCCGATGAGTCGCCAATTTAACTCCCGCAATAGGAAAAAGGTAGCCATCGTCGGCAGCGGCTGCTCTGGCATAGCTGCTATATGGGCATTGAATAGGACCTACCACGATGTGTACCTGTACGAAGCGGCGGATCGACTCGGCGGCCATACAAACACTGTTCGATGGAGCGCCGGCAAATACTCGACCGCGGTCGATACAGGCTTCATTGTGCTTAACACGGCAACTTATCGTGAGTTTCCTGAAACAAGCCCTGAGCAAATCCACAAAATGGCTCGGTCCCCAGTGCTCACCAAAGGCTCGCTACAGCAAACTTCATCAATTTCCTCAACAAGATCAATGTGGTGGCCGAACGGACGGAAATGACCTTTGGCGTCTCCAGAGACCAAGGTTTGTTCGAATGGGCAGGCAGCAACTTGGCCTCGATATTCTGCCAGAAGAGAAACATATTTTCGCTGCGCATGTGGCGGATGATCTTTGATATCATTAGGTTCAATCAGTTTGCCCTCGACCTTCTTGTGAATGAGGAGGACGAGCAACCGATCAAGGAAACAGACAGTGTCTTGCAGGCTGCTGCCAGAGCGGAGACGATTGGCGAGTATTTGTCCCGCGAAGGCTACTCTGACGCCTTCCGCGATGACTATCTGCTACCCATGACGGCTGCTGTGTGGAGTACGAGCCCCGACAAATGCGGTCTTGAGTTCCCCGTCTTGACATTGGTGCGGTTCTTGTGAGTAATCTCCGGGGGCGAGTGGCTTTGCCAGTAGCTGGACTAACGATATCGATGTTTGTTCGTTTTTCATGCAGATGGAACCATCATCTACTGTCCACGGTTGCCGCTAGGCCAGACTGGTTGACCTTGCGGGATGGATCACAATCATATATCGATGCTGTGATGAAGGGATTCCCGCCGAATCATCTATTTCTAAAAACTCCCGTCACAAGCCTTCACAACGATGATAGTGGTCGGGTTGTGTTGCAGTTCGAAGATGGAAAGTCGGATACTTTTGACCATGTCATTCTCGCCACTCACGGTGACGAGGCATTGTCCATCCTCGGCGCTTCCGCAACCCAACAGGAGCGCGACGTCCTGTCCTGTTTCAAGACGTCGCAGAACGAAGCCGTATTACACTCGGATTTGACACTGATGCCACGCAATCGAAAAGCCTGGTCCAGCTGGAACTACCTCACTCTGTCCTCACCTTCCAAGGCAAACATCGACCAAGTGTCCTTGACATACAACATGAACATCTTGCAACACATTCCGCGAGACCCGTTCGGTGACGTCCTCGTCACACTGAATCCCCTACATCGACCCAGCGCCGCTTTAACGAAAGCTAGATACTTCTATTCCCACCCTTTGTATACGCCGGAGGCTATCCGCGCCCAAAAATTCCTACCTCACATCCAAAATAAGCGTGGTATCAGCTATGCCGGTGCCTGGACAAAGTACGGATTCCATGAAGATGGTTTCAGCAGCGGCTTGCACGTCGCCCAGAACCATTTGGGCGCCAAGCTCCCGTTCGAGTTCAAGGATTCTACGTATAGTCGTGGCAAGAAGCCTAATCTGGGCCTGCTGGACCACTTGACACGATTGTTCATCCTTCTTGTCCAAGTATTTGTCATTCAGCTTCTCGAGTGGCTTTTTGGATACGGTGCGAGATCAAGGACCGTATCCATCGGTGTCAAATCTAGGCGAGAGTAGGATTGATCTATAGCCTAACTACCTTAGGCATGCACTATATGCACTACCAGATGCAATCAACAACTGCCGATCTTTTCACCTTTGTATCACATGCAATGACACTGGCGCGTACCTTGGCGAATGAAGCTTTTCTCCCGATCCTCGGATGTCCATACATCGGACAGGGAAGATTCGTTGGTCCTTTTCTTTTGTTATTTACGTTTTCACTGCATATATTTAACATTCCTCTGATGAGTTTAGGGTGTTTTATAGGCTGGAATGCTGTGGAGCATGTATTACGCGGGCCGAGGCTCAGCGGCTCAGGCGTATGTTAGTGACATATGGGAGATGGGGAGGGATTCCCGAAGTAATATCATCTCTCCTATTCATAATTAAGATCTTTCATGCTTTGGCAATGCATCTTTCCTTACTCTTGAACGCAGTCCGCGCAGCTACGCTCATGGTCTACGGAGTACGTAGATGGAGGCAGTGTGAATGTCTACAACTGCAAGCGGTTATCATCACACATTTACAAGATGAACTTTTATACGCTGTGAAAGAGAGGAGTTGCTTTAATACGCGAGAGTCGGATCACCCTGGCTTGCGTCCGTACACAGTGTGTACAATCGCGTAGCTGTGCACCTTGGGATTACGGATTGCCTTACGCAGATTCGCGAGCCACACATGGTGTTTGTCTGCTGGCCTTTGGGGAACATTGTGCCAAACCATCTGGGTGTAACCTAATGATCGGATATGATAATTATTTTCCTACTTCGTACAAGCATAGGAAATAGGGCGATTCGAGCTGTTCGTCGTTGGGAAGGATATAACTTGTGTGAACCTATCCCTATGATAGGTACGGCCGTGGATTTGACGATACTCGTGGATGCTGGATGCAAGAGAGGCGGTGGAATTTTGACTGCGGCTGATCGTCAAGAGATCGGACTCCGGAATAACGTGTGGATTTTGGGGTGCACAAACGCTTCAGAAAAGACGAAATCGATGTCACTTTGATCATCAGCCTAAAATCCACGTTAGTCTCCTGTTTCATTTACTCTGACTCTGTGAATGAGTCTCTGCGGCGAGGCAAGCTTACGAGACCGTCCTCTGCGGGAATCAGGTTGCCCTCAGCCTGTGGTGAAATTTGCTCATTTTCTCTAGATGCTTGAGACATGATATGTGTGCGAGTAAAAGGGTCATCAGAGAAACAAGGAAGCTGTAAGTGTAAACAAGTCCAGCGGGACCTTAGCTAAAGGTATCTATCTCCTTATATCAGTGGAGTTTCGGGGAAGCCAACATCATCTCACCGTACAATACAGTTGGAGCAAGTTTAATGTATATACATATAGGTTCCAGCCAGCTTCAGACACATGTTCCTGTCGTTTCCCACCGTCTGTCTGGTTATGATGAGATAAAGGGTGGGGTACACTACCTCCGATTCTTATTCGAGACTCGAGTTGACACGGTAGGAACGCCCTATATCATATATGTAACGCAAAGTGCTAGCTCGCAAAAGGTAAACTTATGCGAAATTTCAAGAGCATCATCTCTCGCCAAAACACCAGCACCAAGGCGTATCAGTGAAGAGCAAATCTGATCCGGAACATGAAGAACCATCTGCTCCGTGAGTATTTCCGGTAAAGTTATTCTGCTTCGAGCCATCCAAATACTCATGGACATCTAATCGAAAGTCTCCTGCTGCCAGTTGGGACTTGTTGTGTTTGTTGTGGTATTTAACGCCCGGGCATTGCACCTGCGAATGGCCGCGAAAATGTGTCTAGGGTACCTGTTTTTCGCATCACATTATATAGCCGGATTCTTCTTCAGAACATTCATGACTGTTCAGTGTTGAGTATAGAGTGCTCGCATGCTGGATCAATCGAGTGACACTATTTTGAGATACAGGGTCGTGGCTTGATGAATGAAATCAGAGGTTTCGCGTATTTGCCCGAAGGTATCAAGCGAAGAGCCTCCCTCCACTTACGAGCTTTGCAGCAAACCAATTGTCAGCGATAGAGCATCAATTGCCAGCGCCTTGACTCGCGCCGGGTTTGCACTTGCATCATCCATCAGCTGCCGCCCACGCTGCAGAACGAAAGGGCGGGATCTAGATGGCGCTTCCTCCTGCACAGTCATGGTCAGAGATTGAAATGCATGGAAAGGAGTGTAGCTGATGTGCACGCGATCCGTCGTTGCTGCTGCTGTTTCCAGCAACATGGGAAAGCACGATCCGCTTCCGAAGGGGTATCCTCCCCACGCACCTGGCGAGAGTGACCAGACGGCCAAGACGCCAAACTCTCGCCCAGTCTTCAAATTGGCCAGCGTGACGTAAAGCCAACAAACATACATTCTTAGACCCTATCTGCTTGACTCGTCCCGTCCTCCTCAGAGGTCTCTTTTCCACCTCCGCTCATATTACTACGTATCATTTCATTGCATATTTATTGTCGACGCGAGCATCCCTACCGTCGCGTTGACACCCATGACGTCCTGACCCGGAGGCGTGCCAAGGTGAAGCCATTCCTGCCATGGCTCACAATAGTCACGGCACAGATGGCGCGCTGGATCGTATGCTTCGTTTTGGGTCAAAACAAAAGGGGGTCCCTGCAATCTTCATCCATGCCGGAGCTGGCTTTCACAGCCACCAAAATGAACATGTCCATCTCGAGGCCTGTGCCTCGTAGGTTCTACTTGTCATGTTGCTGTCCTTCGACCATATATTGGATCCAAAACTAACTGCTTTCATCCAGAGCTGCCGAGATGGGCATGAAATTTTTGAAAGCTGGTGCTACTGCAACTGAGGCTGTTGAGGCCGCCTTGCGGATACTGGAAGACAAGGAAATTACGAATGCCGGATATGGTTCGAATCTGTCCATTGACGGGACGGTGGAATGTGATGCCACAATCGTCGACCATCTTGGTCGCAGTGGTGCCTGCGGCGCTGTGCCAAGTTTGTCAAATTCTCCCAATACCAAAATGAAGAGGGCTCACCAAGGCCTGCTAACACGTTTCTTTCAGATATTCGGAATCCAATATCCCTTGCCAAACTCATCTTAGACACGAGCAGCCAACCATTGAGTCTTCGGCGTGTTCCGCCCAATGCATTGGTCGGTCAAGGCGCGCGCGTCTTCGCGGAAGAGCATGGTATGGTCACCTGCGCAAACGAGTATCTAGTTTCGAAGAACTCCCGGGACCGTTTTTTTCGATGGCAGGAAGATCTCTTGCGTGCAGAAGAGAAAATGCAGGATGTACGCGCAAGCTTAGCTTCTCAGGCCGCGCCGCCGCCGGCTGCTTGTGTACCTTGCCAGTACGATACCGCTCCGGAGGTTGACAGCCACCAAGTATTTCCTCGGGATCATGCAGCTGCGATAGTAGCTGGAACATGGAACGAGGGACAGACTGATTCGCCCTACGCTGGCTCACCAGCACCAGACGCCATGGGAACGCAATACACGTCAATGTCCCTCCATCCACGGACAGCATCTCCATTTGCGTCTACATGCGCATCTAGGTCCAAGTCACCGAATCCGAATCAAAATCGATGTTTGACTTCAAAAGGGGTGGCCGAAAACTGGAGAGTGTCTTCATCAAGCCGAGGAAAGCGGCAGGAAGTCTACCAGGACTACCACAACAAAGGCCAGAGCCTGCCGGAAATCAGTGCGAGGAACGCCTCGAACCTCATCATTCAGACTGCTCCTACGTCTCCTGCTGGAGATGGTGCGTCATCGCCAAAAAAGAGTAGCAGGGTCAGCAGGGGCGGCGTGTCGAAGAAGCCTAGCCAACATCCTCCCAAAACCTCTGGCTTACAAGGCTCCAAGAGACCTCTTCACGACACAGGACTCCAAACACTTGAACTTGAAGAAGAAGGGTCATGGGCTAAGCGTCGAGGACTCCTCGCACACAGAGACGACGACAAAATCACGGACACTATTGGCGCTATTGCGATTGACGATCGTGGAAGGATTGCTGCTGGATCCTCTTCTGGAGGCATAGGCATGAAACATCGTGGTCGACTTGGTCCTGCCGCCTTGGTGGGAATCGGCACTGCGGTAGTGCCATGTGCAGATGACGATGAAGATGGGACCACTGTCGCCGCTGTAACGAGCGGCACCGGCGAGCACATGGCCACAACTATGGCATCTCAACGATGTGCCGAAAGAATCTACCGGGGAACCCGTCGTGTGCCTGGTGGGGGGGAAGTACGCGACGACGACGAGGATGCTGTGATGGAATCGTTCATCGCACAGGACTTCATGCGTCACCCAGGTGTCAAAGGATGTAGCTCGCAAGGAGCCATCGGAGTGATGGTCGTGAAGAAGATTCGTACTGGCTACTATCTTTATTTCGCGCACAATACAGACTCTTTTGCCCTCGCATCCATGGGGGCGTTGGAGAGAGAGCCTCGTTGCACCATGTCTCGCCTTCCAGAGGGTGCTCAAATCGCCAAGGGTGGCCGCAAGATACGTATCTCCTGACAGCGTTGATCACATTGACATGGGGGTGTTGAAGGGATCTTTCCCGCCCACGAGCTGGCATGTGGAATGTAGCTGGCAACGTATACGCGGCAGTTTGAGCAAAAAGATTGCCAGTTGGACCTTCCTTCTCTATGCTTTAACCTAAGTTCAGTCACTCATAGTTACCGCACTTGTCCTAGACGAGCAAATATCATTGCCTCTATATACATGAACCAAAGCTGCCGAATTGGCTGTCTTGTCCTAACTGTAGTTTTTGAAACCGAAATCTTTCATCCCCTTTTGACATGAATCATCACGATGATGTATATTTCCAATAACGCCTGTATATCCACCGTTGACCTGTGAAAGAAACAAAAAGAAAGAAATAGCCTAAGCAGACATTGCCATCCTGACTGAGTGAATTGCGTATGCCAGGCTCGATGGGGGATGAGGGAGCTGCGGGATTAGGGGGTGAAGGTTGAGGTTGTTATGTATCGTTCTGTGCCCATATCGTAGTCCCCATCGCAACATAGGTGAAGACTATGAAATATCTGGGAGCCGCAGAAGAATCCTGATACATTTATATCAAGAACCCACGGTATAGTCCAAGCGCACGGTATCCTGTCCAACGCAGCTGAGGTGGAAACCCGGTCATGCCTCCCTCACGGTCGTGGAGTTCCAGTCGCACTACCCGTATCTTCCCGCCCACTCCCCCCCCCATTCGTCACCCTCTTCACCTTCTTCCGCCTCTTCCTCGACACGACCGCTGGTTTTGAGCCATACTTCCCCAGAGCCAGCTGCGTCCCACACGTCAAGCACTCCGCTTGAGGGGGTACTTCACAAAAGATACTGAGACAGATAGAGCACACGAAGCCCATGTCCACGACTTTTCCGTGGCAAAAACAAGCGGCTCGGAAATCTATGGTATCGTGCGTGGGCGTGATGAAGGATTGCCGAGCTTCCGTGTCGGCGATGAGACCGAACATGAGGTACGTGAGGAGGCCTTGTGGGTTGGAGGCCACGAGGAAGGTGCCGTTGGTGTTGAAGCATGCTTGTTGGAGGAAGGTGGCGTCTCCGCAGAGGGAGAGGGTATCGATGGCGACTTGAGCGTGAGAGGCTGCGAAGACGGCGTTCATGGTGGGTATGTATTGGGAGGGTTCGGAGTCGGAGACGGAGAGGACGAGAATACGTGCTTTTATGGGTGGTGGGGGAGCGGTGGCGCTGCTCATCCGGGAGGCGAGGGGGTTGCTGTCGGAGGAGGATGAGCCGCTGAGGGCCTGGGAGGTTTTGTTGATGTGACAGAGGGCTAGTGTTAAGGCGCCGGAGAGTTGCGTTGTGGTGGACTCGAGGTCCTGTGGTGTTGTTTCGGCGATGAGGCGCTGTAGGGATGAGAGTATGGTGGTTTCGATTTGCGCGAATTGGGGGTACTTGTTTGCTGCTGAGGCGCGAGAGGGAGCATCCGCGGCAGTATCGTTGGCAGAGACATGATTAGCGGTAGAGGTCGTTTGCGTTTGGGGTTGAGGAGGTGTAGGATAGAGCCATACGGCGCGATTGACGTGGGCGGCTACAACGGCGACTTGGTTGGCATTGCTGAAGGCGAGGTGGGCGTTGACGAAGACGAGGATGTTCGCGATGGCTTTGGAGAGGGGTAATTGGCCCTCTAGGGCAGCCCAAGCACGCGGGTTTGTGTCAATGATGATGGAGAGAAGAGAGGGCGTTTCCTCGGCGGCAGTGACCTCGTAGTGCTCGGAGACGTCGACGGCGTCCATGGTGGACGGCGCTGGGGTTGTGGTCGGATGCGGCCACGAGGCCAATAACGGGGCTTAATTGGTCTTGCGCGGGTGAGTCGAGTGTTTGCTAATTATGGTGGTAGCATGAGGGGAAGGGATGCTATTATTTGCTTCCTAGAGGCTAGTTCCTGGAGCAGGATGCCCTCTAGGCTTGGGATTTGTATCCAGGCGTGGAAGCTGGGCGTGAGCTCCTTGAAGCCTACGGAGTAGAGATAGCATGTGCCAGTGCCCGCCTTCGCGTGTGTCACGACTCGCACAGACTGGGATCGATCGGAAGAAGCCGGTGCAACCAAGAAAGCTTTGAGGAGCTAATTAGAGAGGGCACAGCTTCCTACGCTTCTCTGGGCGAAATCGCTGCGCCGGTCTTGCGCGCCTTGAACGCCGCATCATGAAAAGAAGTCAGATCGTTCAACTTAAGTTATCAAACGGGGCGTCGGGCCGACATGGACTGTTAGCGTTGGCGGCGGAGTCGCTCGGTAGCACGTGACTAAGGCTTGCGATCTGGCGCTAAATACGGAGGACGACTCCGAAAAACATTGCTCGAGCCAAGGAGCAGGGGTGAGCCAAAACAGGCAGGGGTGAGCCAAAACAGGCCGAATTGGGAATGTGTTATAGGGTACCCCTGTTATATTATCACGGAGATGTCGTGCTTGAAATTTTTTTCATAATCCAGATTGAT